>PVJD01001651.1:0-250170 GCA_004026545.1 Mormoops blainvillei
TTCAGCCAAGACCCACTTACACATCTTTGTCACAAACACTTACCAGGCACCCCCTGTGTGAGGCCACAAAGCAGGGCCTGGGTGTGGAGTGGCCAGGAGGTAGGCAAAGTCCCTTCTGACATGAAACTTTTATTCTAGAAGAAGTAGGCAGTTGATAGTCAAGTGAACAAACAATCCTATAATTTTAGATGGTGGCAAGTATTTCTGAAAACTAATAAAGCAGAGTGATTTGAGGGAGTGGTGGGGGTAGCAAGTACTATTTTGATAAGGTGGTCATGAAAATTTCTCTAAAAAGATAAGGTGGTCATGAAAATTTCTCTAAAAAGATAACATTAGAACTGAGACTTTTAACAAGAGGAAGCTGACCATGGGAAAATCTTGGAGCCACGTATTCAGACAAATGAAAACAGGGCAAGTGCAGAGGTCCCAAATGAATAAGGTCTTCACATGTTCAAAGAATCGGAAGAGCGCAGTTATAGAATTAAGACCAAAAATACTTAATTTCAAATAACAGTAATTCCCATGACAGAGAAGTATGTAATACAGTAAGAAGATCCAACAGGGAACCTCATATTAATATAAGGTCCATCCATGTTGTCACAAATGGTTAAGATTTCATTCTTCTTTATAGTCAAGTAATATTCTATTATATGTTATGTATCACCTCTTTATCTACTTATCTATTGATAGCCACTTGGGTTGCATCCATATTTTGGTTATTGTAAATAATGCTACAATGAACACAGAGTTGCATCTATCTTTTCAAATTAGAGTTTTGGGTTTCTTTGATTATATACCCAGAGTGAAATTGATGGGTCATAAAGTAGTTCTATTTTTAATCCTTCGAGGAAACTCTATACTCTTTTCATAGTCACTGTACCAAATTGCAATCCCAGCAACAGTGCACGGGGGTTCCCTTTTCTCTGCGTCCTTATCAACACTTGTTTATTGATTTACTGATGATGCTATTCTGACAAGTGTGAGGTGATTGGTCATTGTGGGTTTAATTTGCATTCTTCTGATGATCACTGATGTTGAGCATCTTTTCATGTCTTTTTGCCATCTGTATGTCCTCTTTGGAGAAGTGTCAATTCATGTCCTGTGGACATTTTTAAATAAGATTTTTTTAGTGTTGAGTTGCCTGAGTTCTATATAAAATTTGGTTGCTGATCTCTTATTGGCAAGTATTTTCTTCCATTCAGTAGGTTTTTTTGTTTTGTTGATATTTTCTTTATGCAAAAACTTTTTAGTTTGATATAGTACCATTTGTTTATTTTTCCTTTTGTTTCCCTTGCATGAGGAGAAATAACAGAGAAAAATATTGCTAAGAGAAATGTCAGAGAGGTTCCTGCCTCTGTTTCCTTCTAGGAGTTTTTGGTTTCGAGTCTTATATTTAAGTCTTTAAACCATTTTGTGTTTACTGTTAAATATAGTATAAGAAGGTGGTCTATTTCATTTTTGGACTGTATCTATCCAATTTTTCCAACACCATTTATTGAATAGACTGCCTTTACCCCATTACGTGTTGTTGCCTCCTTTGTCATGGATTGGTTGACCATGTAAGTGCAGGTTTATTTCTGGGTTCTCTGTTTGTTCTGTTGATTTATGTGTCTGTTTTCATGCCAGTACTATGCTGTTTCAATTACTATAGGCTTATAGTATAACTGGATATCAGGTAGTGTGATATCTAAAACCTTTTTCTTCTGCCTCAAGATTGCTTTGGCTACTGTGGATCTTCTGTGGTTCCATATACATTTTAGGATTATTTGTTCTAGTTCTGTGAGAAATGCCATTGATATTTTTATAGGGATTACAATGCTTTGGGCAGTATAGACATTTTAAATGATGTTAAATCTTCCTATCCACAGTATATGCTTCCATTGATTTGTATCTTTTTCAATTTTTTTCTTCAGTGTCCCATAATTTTCCAAGTACAGGTCTTTTATCTCCTTGGCTAAATTTATTCTTATGTATCTTATATTTTATGCAATTGGAAATGTGATTTTCTTAATTTATTTTTCTGCTAATTCATTATTGGTATATAAAAATGCAAATATTTTCTGAATATTAATTTTGTATCCTGCTACTTTACTGAATCCATTTATTAGTAGTTTTTTGGTGGAATTGTTAGGGTTCTCAATATATTGATACATACAGTATTATGTCTACAACATTATTTTTAAGTTTACAACTGTGTTTCCATTTCATGATTATACCATAGTATGTTTCACCAATAATCCTTTAAACAAACTTCACAGAATCATTTGTTTAATTACAGGAATTCTCAGAGTCTCAAAAGAAAATTATAATCACCAGGCAAGCATACATAAGAAAGCAGCATAAAATGCTGGCAGCAAACCAATGTGGGTGGAAAATCACCAGCTAGGAAAACCCTGCTCCTCCTCTACTAATTCTGTAATTGTTTCAGGGGTATTATTTCTGCTGTTCCAACCATACTGTAAATTTAGTTTTTAAATGCACTTTTTATTTTGAAGTACTTTTAGATTTACAAAAAAGTTAAATGATAGTAGAGAGAGTTCCCAGCTACTCTCACTCAGTTTCCCCGACTGTTAACATAGCCACGATATGTTCATCAAAACTCAAACTAACAGGTGTATGCAATATATCACTGTTAATTAAACTCTGGACTTCATTAAGATTTTGCTAGGTTTCCACTAATATCTTTTTTCTAGTCTAGGGTCCAGTTCAGGGGACCACACCTAGTCACTTCCCTAGCCTCTTTCCTTATTTTTTATGATCTTGACAATTTTGGGAAGCACTGGCAGATATTTTGCAGAATGCTTTTAAATTTGGGTTTGTCTTTTTTATGATTAAACTGGGTAATGGGTTTGGAGAAGAATAACACAGAGGCGAAGTGCCTTTCTTCTCGTCTCCTATTGCATATGCGTGATATTGACATGCCTTATCCCTTGCAATATTAGCCTTGATAGCTCAGCCAAGGTGGGGTTTACCAGGTTCTCCATTGTAAAGTTATCTTTCCTTCCTGTTTCCATTCTCTCCTTGTCAGTAGGAAGTCACTAAGTCCAACATACACTCATGAAATGTGGGGTAGAGTGGTTAGAAACAGTGGGCTCCATCTTCTGGGGTGGGTTATTTACATAAGTTATTTGGAATTCTTCTGTAAGAAAGATTTGCCTCTTCCTCCTCTTTATTTATTCAATCATGTATTTATATCAGTGGGGACTTATGTATAGTACCTTATTTTATACTTTGACTTATAATCTATTAGTACATTATTTTATTACATAACACTTATATTAAAAATGCCCTAGCTTTGGCCATTGGGAGATCTTCTAGTTTGGCTCCCATGTTTCGTTGATATTCCTTTTATCCTGTTGTTTTTGGAGTAATTCCTTACTTTTTGCTTCATGCTGATTTTGTATTTTCCCTGCCTAAGACCCAGAACCAACCGTTTCTCCAAGCAGCCCTACTTCCTTTTATGAGAAAGTCACATTTAGAAATCAAGATCTAGGCAACAATTTTTTGACGGGTTTCAATCTTATTTATAACATTGCTCTAAATATTCCTCGAGCTAACTCTTTTTGCACATATCCATAATTATTCCTTCTGGTAAATGTCTAGAGATGGAATTGCTGAGTTAAAGGGAATTTTTAAAAAAGATTTTGTTTATTTATTTTTAGAGAGAGGGGAGGGAAGGGAGGGAGAGGGAGAGAAACATCAATTGGTAGCCTCTTGCCTTCCCCAACCGGGGACCTGGCCTGCAACCCACATAGGTGCCCTGGCCAGGAATCAACAGGCGACCTTTCAGTTTGCAGGAGGATGCCCAACCTGCTGAGACACATCAGTCAGGTCTAAAGGAAATTTTAGGCTTTCTATATATTGCCAAGTTGTCCTTTAGAAAGATTATATCCATTTATATGGTTATGAGTGGTATCGAGATTTATAGTTTTGGGTCTTGAATAGTCAATAAATTTCATTTTCCAACCAAATTATATCTTAACTCATCTACACTGTTAACACACTAGCCCAAGCCATCCTCGCCTCTCACCTGAATTTCCTTTGTGGACTTGTAATTAGTCTCCCTCTTCTTCTCTACTCTACCATCTCCATCCTTTGGTGAAAAATCAAAATAATGTTTTGCAAATACACATAAATTAGACCCTGTTGAGCTCCTGCTTAAAAACCTTCTAAAATTGCTTGATACAAAGTATTACACAACCTAGAGGAACATACTCCAGTTCTTTAAAGCCTTCCAGGAGGATTTGATGCACAGATAATAAAGCATAAAATCTTTAATGTGTATATAAGGCGATGGGTGGTCTGAGCACTATCTGCCTCTCTGGTTTCCTCTTGCTTTTGTCGTCCTTACGCAGAAAGTACAGCAGGCAAACTTTGGTCACATTTATGTTTGTCTAACATACCTACCTGTTTCCCGGTTCTTGGCTTTTAGATAAATGCTCCCCACTGCCTGAAATATCTCCCTACACCCCAAATGGTAAATTTCTAGTATTTTTGGTAATTCTTAAAATTCTTAAAGTACCAATTCCTTTATCCCTAATATAATTCTGTCTGAAAATTCTCTCATAGTTTCCATTACGTTATTTTAAAAGCCCTTCTCACAGGGTGTAATTATAATTTTATGGCTATTTAATGTCCACCTCTCCAGTGGAATCTAAGCCCCTGGGAACAAGGGCAGTGGCCGTAGTGTCCAGTATGATCAGCACCCGGCGGAGCCCCTGGCACTTAGTAAGAACTCAATACTTATTTGTAAAATTGGGTGTATAAGTGTTTACTCAGTAAAATATATTCCAGGAGAAAAATCTGTGTCAAATGAGGTGCTATGAAACCTCAATTCTTTACATGTAGAAGATTGTAATTGATGTATTTGAGACATGAAATGCAGATATTTCAGTCCATTCCTCAGTTGGAATATGGTTTAGGAGGGAAAATTACTTTTGCAAGTAAGGGTTAGAACATTATAATACCCCTGTTTATGGGGCCAGGTTAGCTCTCAGAAAGATACCAGTGTACATTTGGCATTCTGAGAGAATGCATTTCCTACTATTTTCTGTGGCAAATTTTATCTTCTAAGGATGGCCACAACAGAAACTTCCCTCTTGTACAATCATTGTATAATATGACTTTGACACTCCTCCTGCTGAGAATCAGGGTCAGTTCCCTCCCCTAGAATCTGGGCATACATATTTTTTTGTGACTTCTGCAGATTTGATATTATGTGACTCCCAAAGCTAGGTCATAAAAGGTGACAGGCTTCTACCTGCTTGCCTTGAGACCCTTGTCATTGGAGTCTTGAGCCACTGTGTAAGAAGAATGAGGCTTTTGTGCTGAGCCACATGGAGAGGGCACAGGTAGGTGTTCTGGCCCACAGCCCCAGATGTGTTCCTAGATGACAGCCAGCATCTGCCGCCAGCCATGAGTGAAGGTTCCACCAGGGGACTTCTGCCCCCAGCTGTCTAGTCACCTCCAGCTTTTGGCTGCAGATATCATGAAGCAGAAACAAGCTGCACCATGGTGGCTTTTCTGAATTCCTGACCCACAGAATCTGTACACAGAATTAAATGGCTGTGTTAGTTGTCAAATTTGGGGGGAATTTGTTATGTAGCTCTAGGAACCGAAAGAAATTTCAACAGTATGATTTCTTTATTTTTTTCACTGTCCTCAGTCTGAGAATAAAAACCTATTATTTAACTACATATTCCTTTGATTACTAGTAAAATTAAATACGTTTTTATATATTAACCAGTTGTATCTCTTTTGCTTTGTTATTATTCTTTTTCCACCTCTTTTTTGTCCCCAAATCAATTCTTCTCCTTTTGGATTTGTAAGAATTCTTTGTGTTATCAAGGATGTTAATCTTTTTTCTGTTATGTGTTCCAAATATTTTGCTCTCTTTTGTTTGTTATTGTTTATGGTGTTACTTATTGTGTACATTCTTTACGGTCTGGCTTGAATATTTCCTAGTTCTTCCTAGTGAGCTCGTGACCTCGAGTCACTATCCCTCTCACCCAAGCTAATTATATTTGTCCCCTGTTTTGTGATGACGTGCACAGTTCCCTCAACTATGAAAATGATCTCCTACCACTTGAAATTTTTGTTGAAACTTTATCATAGTTTTATGGATGGACCTGGAGAATGTAAATATATTTTAAAAAGTTATATTTGAGTAAAGCTTATATTTATTTGTAATATTCAGTGTCTTAATGGAAAAGTGATTTAGTATAATCTCGAGTTCTAATATAGTGAAAAAAGACTCAGTTGGTGAGAAAACGATAATTATGAAAATATTTAAATCCAGAGGAGGCTATTTTGTGGTAGCAAAAATCCAGAGGAGGTGTGGCTGATCTCTTGCTTATAAATGATGGAATGGGGGAACACGTAGGTACAAGGTGACTAGAATAAGCATAACAGATATTTGGAAACAAGAAAGGCCAAATATAAAATCCTCCTCCTATCAATAGGTAACATTTCAAGAAAGTCATTGGATAATTGAAGTAAGCCATGGGCAGATATGAAAGGTACCTACTTTGATACAAAGTCATCTAAAGGCCTGAATTGTGGAGTTATATAGTTCAATTGTGGTATTGAAATTTGGGAGTATATTCTATAGTGAATATTGCTGGTTAAGATTAAAGCTGCCTTAATTACTTATGAATTTTTATTCTTTAAATTATGGTTAAACAAATCTTTTCAAGAATGATAGTCTCGGAGTCTGGCTGATTTACTTTCAGTTATTTAAGAAAGCAGGTATAATTGAGAGAAACACAGCGTTATCTCTGCCTTCTGATAATGCTACTGGAAACATAGGCGGTGAGACCTTCCGGTTGTGACAGCTAAGGATCCACCCATCTACCTACTGTACACCAAATTCTTGGAGAAACTACCAAGTCAACAAACACAAAGAGAGACAGCAAAGTTTACCCCTGGCGGTGATCAGCTGCAGCAGCACCAATTGCAGCTCTGAAGTCCATCCAGTGTCAAAGGGTGATCCGTCAGCATATCATATTCTACTGTCATGATTAGAAAGAAATGTGATTGACAGTGAGTGTTTATATGATTTTCAGATCTCTTGACACTAATGCAGCATTTGTTGATTTAAGGATGTTTTTGAAAATAGTCAAATAGAATAATTTCTGTTACACTTAAAGACTTGAAACATGTGGTTTTCTAAGGAACAATGGTCAGAGAATATTCAGTGCTTCTCATTTTAATAAAGGAGCTTTTTTATCAGGCATGATTCCTTTTAAATAAAAGTGTTTTCCCAACAATGTTAGTGGCTCCTGATAGGTGTGAGGTGGAGTCTTGCGTGTTGCTTTGCATTTTCTGATGGTTAATAATGTTGAGCATCTTTTCATGTGCTTATTGGCCGTTTGTATATTTTCACTAGGGAAATACCTGTTTAGATCATACCTCCATTTTGAAAATTGGGTTATTTGCCTTTTTATTATTGAGTTGTGAGCATTCTTTATACATCCTAGATAGAAGTCCCATATCATATAAACAGTTTGCAAATATTTCTCCTGTTTTGTGGGTTGTCTTTTCTCTTTCTTGATGGTGTCCTTTGATACCTTCAAAACTTTGAGTGTTGATGAAGCCCAATTTATCTTTTCTTATTGTTGTTTATGCTTTTGGTTTCATAACCAAGGAGGCTTTGACTAACCCAGGATCATGAATATTTAATTCTATATTTTCTTAATAATTTGGTAACAAAATTGTTGGGGAATAGCTAACCCACTTTCACCTCAAACACTTGGGAAACTATCATTATCTGTCAGAAATAATCTAAAAGTCATGTCTGATCAAATTGCCTAAGGTCATTTTGGAACCCCTCTGAGCCACAGGATAGAGGCTTAATGAATAGCGTAAACATAGAAACTCAAGATCCAGATGAAATCAGCAACATAGTTTTGGAAGGAAATGAAAACTCAGAATGTCCAGCTCATTAGGTTGCCATCAAGTTACTCCATTATACCCACAATAATTACGTGGACCATGTTGCTACAGTCCCTGAACAAACTCTCACAGTTCTTTACTTCTTATCCAGGTGAACAAAAACTAAGAAAAAAAAAAGGAAAAAAGAAAAAGAAAAATGTCAATGGTAATCTAGGGCTTAATTTGAAGAGGTCCTAGGTAACCCAGTCTTCTCATGAGTGAACATCATCATGGCTTTAGCGAGTTACAGCAGGGGTTTAAAAATGACTCCAATGAGCCTGAGCCTTTTCTGTTCCATGTGAGCTTAAGAGGCTTACGAAGTGAAATTACTCTCCTGCATAATTGGTTAAAATCAATGAATTCCTAATCTTAACCTTTCCCCAGGTGTCATGCCAGGGAGAGCTGTTATGAATACGAACAGCTATGGTAAAGCCTGCTGAGCACCATGGAGTGAACACAGGAGAGGCCACACCAGTAACCTCAGAGAGCGTGAACCCTAGGGCAGTCTCTCCCCCCAGCTTGCCCTCGCTGCCCTGTGGGGAGCACACTGCAAGGGTTCCTACCAGGTTAGCCCTAGGGCAAAGTCACTCACTTATTTACTACATTAGAGACCACTTAGCTAGATCCTCCGAATCTACAGATGTGGTGGCGTGGTAAGGACAATACAGGCATAGGACAATGCACACTAACATTTTTGTCTAGTTGCTAATTCTCTATTTATTTTTTAAGTTAATTAATTTATTCCCCCATTTACCTACCTCTGCCCAGCTCCCTAGTTCTCTGCCTTTTAAAAGTCATCTGTTTTTATGATTCCCAAGCACCAATTTGGCTGGGAGTATCCTAAGCAGGTAGATTGAAATGGAAATAGTTTGAAATGGAGATAGGCCAGCTGTCATCACATGACTGAAAATGTCAAGAAGAGAGCAAGGTATACTGGAGGTTACAAAAAGGGCAAATAGGCCAGAAAATAATGTCACAATTTACACCTTTTTATATTGTGTATCATTGAAAAACTATTGTAGGTAAAGTTATTTTTAATACTCTGTCCTTAATCTTCATACATACTAGAGTTTGGTGATTAACACAAAACCATATTATGGTATTAGAGTATTCTGAATTTGACCATATACCTACTTTTACTACAGTGTTTTATATTTTCATTAAGTGTTCATTTTATTAATTGGTGTCCTTTCATTTTACCTTAAATAAACTCCTTTCTGCATTTTTTGTAAGGCAGGTATAGTGGGATGAACTCCCTCAGCTTTTGATTGCCTGGGAAAGTCTATTTCTCCTACGTTTCTATAAAAAAAAAACTTTGCCCAGTAAAATATTCTTAATTGGGTTTTTTAAAAAAAAATTTTGTCACTGAATATATCATCCACTCTCTCCTGGATTGTAAGCTTTTTGCCTTATGGGGGTTTCCTTGTACATGAAAAATTTTCTCTTGCTGCTTTTAAAATTCTCTTTATCATTAATTTAAGATAGTTTGATTATAATGTACCTTGGAAAAGATCTTTTCGGGTTGAAATTTGGGGGGATCTTAGGAGCTTCATGAATATGGATGACCAAATCTTTCCTCAAGTTTGGGAAGTCCTGAGCCATTATGTTTTAAATAATCTTTTAGCACCTTTCCCTCTCTCTTCTCCTCCTGGAACTCCTTCTGGAACTATAATGCATACATTGTTTCTCTTAATGGTATTCTGTAGTTCACATAGTCTTGACCCTTTTCCATTCATTTTTGTTGTTGTTGTTATCCTCTGACTGCATAATTTCAAATAATTTGCTTTCTGCTTCACTAATTCTTTACTCCACTTGATCCAGTATGCCACTGATGATCCAGTATGTCGCTGATGCCCCCTGTTGCATTTTTCATTTCACTCATTGTGTCCTTCAGCTCCAGAACTTATTTCCTCCCTCCCTCCCTCCTTCCCCTCCCCTCTTCCTTCCTTCCTTCCTTCCTTCCTTCCTTCCTTCCTTCCTTCCTTCCTATGATTTCTATGTCTCTGTTAAACTTCATTATGTTTGAGTATTTTTTCCCCTCATTTTGTTGAATTGTCTTTCTGTGGTTACTTGTGGCTAACTGAGTTTCCTTAAAATGACTATTTTGAATTCTTTATCAGGCGAATCACAGATCTTCATTCTTTAGGGTCAGTTACTAGAAAAATTGTGTTCCTTTGCTGGTGTCATGATTTTTTTTTCATGTTCCTTTAATTCTGGGCTTTCCTTGTCCTTTTTTTTTTTTTCTTTTCTGTATTTGAAGTAGTCACCTCCCCCAGTGTTTATGAACAGGCTTTGAGAGAGAAATACCTTCCATAAGCACTTTTATGAATTCCTGTGGATACTCCTGCTCCATACTTTCTGTTCCCTTTTGGCAGAAAATTATTTATATTTCATGCTTTCTATTGATCTTTCAAAGCCAGGCAAATGGCTGAGAGTCACCATTTGCTCTCCCCAGGATGGTGCTAACGCTCAGGTTTGTGTGCTTTCTCCCAAACCCAGAGAGTTGGGCCAGCTTTCTGCACATGCCCACTAGACATCTGCAAAGACTCACTCTCATTGTCTTTGGGGGTGTGCACAGGGACCTGGCCACAGGGTGGGCGTATGTGTTTGTGGGTAAGTTGTGTGGAGTATTGGGAGTGCCTGTGGGCCAGTGGTTTACGGATGGGCTTTCTAAAGGGTCTGCATCCCTTTGATGTCCTCCAAGAGCCATGGTTGCTATTCTCCCAGCCATTTGCTGTCACCCCAAACCCCACTGTCACACAGCACACCTCAGTATTCTGGACGGGGTGAGAAAAAGTCGGGACTCATTGGCAGCAGCCCGCACAGCAGAGAAGTCGAGTGTTTCCTCACGTGCTCTCACTCTCCCCGTGGAAGAGATCATGGGCTGCGGGGGTCTCTTTGGGTACTGCACTGTGCCACTTTGGGGGAGCAATGACATGAATAAAGTGAAACCATTCTTCTTACCCTTTTCAGTGTATCCAGTCTCACTCATTATTTTGCTCCATTGGTGTGCTGGAACTTCTCTGCGGGACTCCTGAACTTCCACAGAAGCACCATTATCCATGGGTGACTGTCAAAACTAGTGTTATTTGGGGGTGGGAGGGGGAAGATGATAGAAAACTCCCATTTCTCCATTTTGATGACATTTCCTCACAAGTTTTAATACCACTCTTTTCTCTGATATAAATGTAATATTGAAATTGCTTATGCTAATGAGCATAGCCTCTGGTGTTGACTGCAGGAGGGATGGAAGGCCACCTTTGGGACACGGCCTCTTACATTACATGTGACCGCCCTCTCCGGAGTGTGCACTTGTGATTAGGGCAGCTGCGTAACCTTGGAGTGATGCTGTAACTCTCTCATACCTTACATAAGCCTATAATAATTTAAAAGTGATTTCCAAATATCATAACTTGGTGGGTTGAGGTTGCAAAGATTGGAGAAGCTGTTCTTTTTCAAACAGCTTACAGAGAAGAGAGGAACCCCTGAAGGTAACATTGGTCACAGGCTTTCCATGGAAGAGGCCGCATTTGGCCTTGGGGACGTGGAGCTGGGTAAGATGCACACCAAGCTTTCAAGGACACCCTCCAGCAGGAGGGAAGGAGCTGTGAACAAATGATTACTGGGTGAAAAGTGCAAAACTAGAAAAAAATACACATAGGTTGTTAAGCCAGAGAAGTCTAAGTCACCACACGGGGCAGTTGGATGAGGAAAGGCTTCGCAGGAAAAGCGACACCTAATATGAGCTTTGGAGGCTGGGCAGGAGGAAAGGTGCGGCCAGGTTGAGGGCCAGCACCACGAAGGCAGGGAGTCACAAGGCAGCGTGTGGTGTTGGAGGGAACAATAGCAGTGCAGTCTTGCTGGGTCATGAAGCACCAGGGCATTTGAGGCTGGACGTTGGGTGGGTAGAGGTGGTAAGAGGCTTTGAGGCTCCACTAATGAACACAAGTAACTAAAAAAAATAGCCCTGTTATTTCACTTGAGTGCTGAGGATGTTGTTAGATATACTGGCTTTGTATTGAGTGGTCATGTGTTCCCTTATAAAAAGCAAAAATAGCAAAATTTATTTAAGAAAGTTCAGGATTCTCACTGGGACCATTCAATGGTAAAACTGAGAAGCAGGTGGAACCCGGCTGCAGGTGGCTTCCCATCATCATTTTCAGGTCCCTTTCACAGCTTCTGCAGGCTCTAAGTGGGCGATTTTACTTAGTTTTCTCCTCTGTGAAGCTCAGGTTCCCATTCTCTTCAGTTCTCTTCTTCTTTGTTGGTGTTATCAACCAAGGTGTCATTAAGGGCGATTTGCTTTATCATGTTAGCAAAATATTACCAGCGCTCCTACTAGAGGAAGCCCCGACTTCGGGAGAAACACAGGGTCCGGCTGCAGTAAGGCCTGCTTCACTGCGGTTGGTAGGGTAATAATATGGGTGTGATAATTTATAGTTGTAATTTGAACGTTTCACCTAAATGTCAGATGGTGTGCTTGAGTGCGATATTGTTATCTTACAGAATTACATGCTTATGGTTTTGTCTGAAAAGATTTTGTAATAAAAAAGGGCCATTATTTGCTCTGGACTCTGTACTTGGATATTCTGCTTGGAAACAGGATATAACCATAGGCGTGTGCTCAGGCAACACAGAGTACTCAGAAAGCACTTATGACTGAGAAAAAGAGGAGCCATTTGTTTTGTTCCAGAGAAAGAGAGAGTTGATTGAGAGAAGGAGAGAGAGGGAGAGAGCGCTGGAGTCAGTGGGAATGAAGAGTGGGTATGGAGAGAAGGTAATAGAAAACTAGTCTACACTTTGTGGTGTCACCCAAATCTTCAGGTGAAAGCTGACTGAACTCCCAAAATGTTAAGTAAATGGATTGTATATGGACCTGTTTATAAATCATGGAAAAGGTTGAAGGTCACATGAGAACTGATGTTGGAAGGGGAGGGAAGGTTTAGCTAGTGGCCATGAGGCAGACCAGGGCAGAAGGACCCCAGCCCTTTGAGCATTAGTAGAAATGTTTAGGAGAATAAGAACTGTCTCCTGGCTGCATTAAAGGTGTAAGGAGGGCTGGAATAGAGAGGATTCTCATTTAACATTGGAATTGCAGTTACTTTTGAAACATTCCTTCCTGGAAATAATATATCAAATGAAAGAATAACTATAAAGTTGAGAGTATCGAGTTAGTGGAGATAAGTTGGGGGTCAAGTCAGTCTTTTAAAACTTTTCTTTTCAAAACCTGGCTTAAGAGAATGAACATATATTTCCCATTCATTAAGTCCAACCTAAGACAAAGTACTTGCACTGGACCCTCAGGTTAACTTTGCTCCTGGGGATTTTGTTTTATCTCCGTACTCTACAAGAAACCTACTGCAGACAGCCGTCTCCTTTCCCGTGTCATTCAAATGGTGTGGCCTTGAACCTCTGCCTTCCCAGGACAGACACTTCACAAGTCAGGTGAAAACCACTCTATAAGGTATTCTCTGCCCCGTCTCTCCTGCAGGGAAAGTGATCAGCCAGTTAACTGTGCCTGCTAGGAGCTCTGCAAAGGCTATTTCTTCAAAAACGAAGAAGCTCTCATTTCATTTACCCCCCGCTACCACACGCACGCACACACACACACACACACACACACACACACACACACAGAGGACTCACTGGAGAAAGGGGTACGGAAACAAGAGACAATCCTTTTGGGTTCTCTCAGTTATACCCACTGCTTTCAAATGATGAATATCGAAACTAGAGAGTAAAAGAGAACTGAGACTCTCAGGTACTGAGAGATATAAAAAATACACTCCTATTCTTGCCCCTGGCTGACTTATAATTTGGACAAGAGGTTTCTTTTTAGACCTTTCAATGTGGTTCCCCAGGTTTTCTGGTACTTATGTATGACATGTTAACATACATGGTGGCAAGTAGAAGGGCTTAAATTCAAATTCTGTGGAAGTAAAGGAGTACAAAATCGTCATTATAAGGATGGTAGTTGTTACAAATACAGTTTATAAAGTAGCTTAGTTTTTGACCATGTTACTTTAATATTATAAATATTAATCAAGCTCTGAGAAGTTTGTCAAAAACATTCCTAATGAAATCATATTTATCATTGCAGGATTTGACATGTGTAATAATAGTCAGGAAATTAGGACAACAAATTACAAAAACGCACTAACAATTTACTAAGCACTCACTGTTATGCCAAGACTTTTTTTGCTTTATGAAGACATGGGGAATATTGGATCCTATGTTCACAAAATCTTAATTTTAGTAATGGAGAAGAATGTGAACTGTAAACCAAATAGTGTGACATTTTATCTGAAAGGAATCCCCTTCAGAAGGGTGAGATTATCAGGGAAAGAGGGGATTTGGGCTGATCTGGATTTGGAAAGTGGAAAAGTATGGGAAGAGGAAATAGTGTTGGAGAGTTTGTAGGACAAAGGTGGCCGGGCAACCTGGAGCGGAAGGCGTGGCTGCAGGCGCAGAGGGCGATGGGTCGGGCGGTAGGAGCATCAGGTTCAGAGGGGCCCTAAGACAGATTTGACTGTGGCAGGATGTTGGTGGCGTTGAAGGTTTTTGAGTAAGAAAACAGCCTAATCAAATTGATGGGGCAGCCCTGCCTTCTCTTTCACACACTCAATAAGCTCTACTGTTATTTAGTAATTCCGGTGATGGCATCACAGGTTCAACTAACCTGGCCTCTGCTGTTACTTCAAATACGTGCACATCTGAGGAGTCAGGATGCCTGGGTTTATGTAATCCCTTACCCCCAAACTTTCTCTTTTTCATTTACTTTCAGACTCACTCCAGCTCTGCCAGGATATTTCTCCATGTCCACGTGCAGTTGCCACATAACAGGACGCAGCAGGTTTCAGTTCGCTAAGGAAAGACCTGGCATAGAGTGGCTAACAGGCTGAGTCCCGGAGGCCTGTTGTACGTGTTGTCTGGAGCTGGGGATAAGAGGACTTTCCGTCTTTTTAAACAAAATATTTAGAATTAGAAATATCAGGGCTGATTTCTCTGGCTAACAGCCTCGTTGACCTAGTTGGTTTATAGTCCTAAAAGAGAGAAGGATTTTTTAAGTCCTGAAGATTGTGGTGTTCCCTGATTCCAAACCGGGAACACAGAGTCATGCTCCTGAATATTTAGTTTCCGGTTCTGCACTGACTTCATGGCTACCACCCCTGGAGCCGCTTCCCAGGGAGTCAAGGCTTCAGGAAGGGCATCTCGCCCTGAGTCTTCTGAGTGGGCATACTTCCCCTCCAGTCTACATGCCCGTCTCTACTCTCTGCTGGAACTGAAAACAGAAAATGTGGATTTGGGTTTAGTTTCACAGTGTTGAAATTCCGTGTAGGCTCAGAGGACTACTGTACTATGAAGATCCTTGGTTCGTCAACCTCCCTTCCAAGCTGCTCCTGCGTTGGAAGTACGACTGGCAGCGAGGAGGCTGACAGTTCTCTCTCCAGGAGACTTCTTGATGCCATGAGTCAAAGAGACCCCTATATTTCTGCATAGGTTTGAAACTGTGAATTCTTTTCAGTCGTAGTCAGGCTGCTGCTTTGTTCTAGGGAATGAATTGTTTAAAACTGGATACAACCCCCATTTTTTCTTTTTTTAAAGATGAATGTCCCTGGAAGAGGGAACAGTTTCCTTTTTAGCAAAATTTTTCTGTAGTTCTCATAAGAAGAAACTTACATGCTTCCTTCACCGAAAAAAACCAATTAAAAAAAAACAAACTTCATTTGGTTATTTTTTTTTCCTGATACAATAGTGAGCTATTATGCTATAGTTCTTAGCTTTGAAAAAGCTCTGCATTTTTGTCAAAGGGAAGATTTATACCACCAGCTTACAGGGATTCATCGGGCCCGGGAGTCATTCAGGACTAATTTACTCAATTAGCAACACTGGCAGTTAATTGCTTATGTGTTGGAGTCTGAGAAAGAAAATTTAAACTCACTAACAATTTGACTTCTTGGGAGGACAAAGAAATTATATACATTTAACTTTAATAGCTTTATTATTGCTATATTATGAATCTTATTACTATAACTGGTTGAAGAACCATGTGCCATGATAAATAATAGCATAGCATGTCATTCTTTGGAAATAAGTGTTATTAATACGAGCACAGCTAATAAATATAGCATTCAGTTATAATGGTAAATGAACTGAAATTGAGTGACTATCTGTCGATTAGACTGCTCCTAAATAATTCTTATTAGATTTAATGAAATCAGTGGGCAGCCTTTAGAATCTATTAGATAGTGCATTTTCTTTGAAAAGACTTTGCTACCGAATAGGAATACATATGCAATGTGATACAGCCTTACAAAATAAAAATCTCATTAAGATTGACAAAATAATGAAGATTGTGAAGGAAATAATGGGATTATGAAGAAGTCTCTGGATTGTTTCAGCAGTGCAACTACATGATGATTTCTGCCTCTGAGGAGCTGTGGGACTTTGCATGAGCCATTTTACTTCTCTGAGTCCCATGTTGTTGCCAATAAAACTCATTCAGCCAACGGGCTGAGGACATGGTGGGGAAGAAGGAGGGCATGGTCCGTGTTCTCAAGGAGACAATATTGCTAGAGGGCAAGGCAGACAAGTAAATGAGCAGGATGATCTCAGATGGTAATGAGTCTGTGAAGATCATAAAAGAGAGTAATGTGTGACATAGTGAGTGAAAAATACTTTTATGATAGAATGATCAGGCAAGCCTTCTATGACACAGTGACATTTGAACGGGGGCCCAAATGACGAGGAGCCACGCTCTGAAAGAGCTGGGGGAGAGGCAGATGGAACAGCAAGTGAGAAGGCCCCATGGCCAGGGCACACGTGGCTGGTTCAGGAACAGTAGGAAGGAGGTCAGTGGGCACAGTGAGGAAGGGGACAAAAAGGGGAAAGGACGTAGAGGTCAGGGTGGGGCAGTGGTTGACTGTGAGCCCTCAAAGGTCATGCTAAGGATTTTGTTCTGTAAGTGAGAGAAGCCATGGGAAGATTTTAAATAGGCGAACATGAGTGGATTACATTTTCTGTAAAAGCAGCAGACTATAGAAGGGGAAAAATGAAGGCAGGGAGACTCCTGGGAAGCGATGGGCTCAGACTCTGATCAGCATGCCTCAGTCTCCGAAGGGACTGATTTTCCCTCCAAAAAACAGAGCTTTAATACACTGGCACAGCATCGTAAATTCTTAGAGGATTATGGTACATCTTAAAGGCTAGCCACAAACTGCCTCCAGCTAAGAATGGACAATCTTCGTAAGTTTCCGTCACCTCTGATACTATGTTTGATTGTTTTCTAAAAAGAAGCTATGTACATTTTTTTTTTTTTTTTGGTGCATATCTCGGTTACCATGAAAACCAAAGAAAAATGAAACATAAAGAAAAGCATGTTGGTTTAAAGTTCTCTCTGTTCTGTTGCTTGATTCTTCTATTAATGCACAGAGTATTGCTAATTATTTTTGTGTGTGCTATCATAGTGATGTCATTTTTTTATGGCTTAAAGCATTTTTCAACAATTTCTTCAATCCTGATACTCAACCATTTTGCAATCCATTTTGCTCACTGCCCATTTTAGAAGTAGAAGATGTCCAAAAGTCAGGTAGAGCTGCGGTGCGTGTGGCTCAGTTGGTTGGAACATCGTCCCATAAACCAAAATGTTGTGGGTTTGATTCCTGATCAAGGCACTTGCTTAGGTTGTGGGTTCTTTCCCTGTTCAGGGTGCGTTTGGGAGGCAGCCAATGGATATTTCTCTCATTTCTCTCTCTCTCTCTCTCTCTCTCTCTCTCGCTCTCTCTCTCCCCCCTCCCCCTTCCTTTCCCTCACTCCCTCCCTTCTTCTGTCTCTAAAATTAATAAGCAGGTCCTTGAATGAGAATTAAAAACAAAAAAAAAGAAAAGAAGACCTCAGGTATTTATGACGAAACAAAAGCATTTTTACTATATTTCCCCTCTTTAAGCACACTAAATAATAAAAGAAATGACACATAGAAAAGGCGACTCCCCAAAATTTGAATAAAATATAAAGAATTTAAAAAAAACAGGAACCCCAAACATAGGTATAAAAATGATCTGCCAACCAGAGTGCCCTGTGGATGCAGGAAAGACGAGCAACACCGCATCGCTCCTCTAAAGCCAGGGCCCAGGCGACCCGCAAGCTCTGCAGGGGCCGAATGTAAGGCCATAGGCAGTAGGGGTGGCGGAGCCAATGGCGTGCCCGTCTAAAGAGGGCAGCCGCAGCTCAGGTCTGGCCACTCTTTGCCATGCAGAAGCAGTGCCATTGAGGATCGCCAGATCATCTAGTATTTTTAAAAAGAAGCCGGAAAGATGGATTTTTACAAGAAATGTTCCTATCTTTCCAAAACTGTGTGGGCCAAACAAAAGTATCTGCCAGGTGGATTCTGTCTGTGGGCTGCCAGTCTGTGATCCCTGCTCACAAAGTAAGTGGTGTGATTCTCCAAGGCCCATCTAATGATTCTTCAATTAGATGGGTGGGATCTAGGAGTAGAAGAGAAGTGTCCCCAGCGAGACCTAATTCTACATTATAACAAGGTGGGGATACAGGGCTGCTTGTGGCGAGGCTTCTGGGCAAGAGGATTGCATTGGATGAGCAGGGGGAGAGGAAGCCATGCCATAGATAAAGTTTCTGGAACTTTCAGCCCTTCACTGTGAGCTTCCCTGATGCCCCAAAGTGTGAACACTGCAGGGAGATGTGGCTCGTGGCAGAAGACACATCCAATTTAGTTGAGTGTAACAAACCCAAATAAAAGCTGGCACTGCCCAAGCTCCTTTGCCTCGCCCTTCCCCTCCCGCTCTTTAGCAAAAGTTGGCCTGGACAGGGCTGCTGCAGAGATGATTAATGACCAGAAGGAAGCAGCGCAGCATCTATGCATCAGCGCAGCAAATACGAGCAGCAAACCAGGGCGTGCCTATGCCCACCACAAACAGAAGCAAAGAGAGGAGCAACGTGCCTCCCTCCGGGACTCCTCCTAGATAATGGGAAAATGCAGACAGGGGCTTTTCCGTAGTTTCAGAGAAATAAAGGACAACAAATAGTCTTTAAAGCAAAGCTTGAAGAGGAACTATAAAACATCAAAGAAAAAATACAGTAACACAGGAAAGATATGGCGCTAGACATCTGCTTCAGAAATCACTAAATCGAGCTTTCACGTCTCTGATTATAATACTCTTTCCTTCTGGTTAACTTGTTTACTGTTCCCACAGTGACTGAGCTTTGGACTCCCAAACACCTCTGACCATTGATGTGTCTGCTTTCTTCCCATTCATTTCTTTTTTTCCTTTCTCTTTAGTCTACTTAGATGTCACGGGCCAGTGTTTCAATAACACTCTCTTTTCTGGGCTTAAGTTTATCTTCCTGACTTGTACTTTGGATATGGCAACTTCACCCATTTTCTTGGAAAACATAAACTGTTGATTACGTTTTCTATTTTCCTGTGTTCTGTATTCAACCTCTCGCTCTCAGCAGCAATCGATCATCTTAAAAAATGCTCAATTTCTCTCATTAACACAAAAATAGAATAATCCCTACCAAAAAAGGCATCCATACCCATCTCTAGTTACCGAATCTCTTCCCTTTTTTACTGCTATACAGTTTCCTCCCTCCTTTTCCTCAACTTCCTTGCTGCTTAACTCTTTCCAGATTGTCTCACCTCTCCACCAGATTGCTTCTTCTAAACCAGCCAGGACCCCTATGCCACCCTATCCTGGTGACATTTTTCAGCCAACGTGTCCTCTCAGTTGCATTCAACACTGCTGACTACGCCAACCACCGAAACCCTGTCTTCTCCTGGCTTCGAAGGCTCCACATGTCTTGTTATCCAGCCCTTCTGGCTCCTCCTCCTTTGCCTGTCCCACAGGGCCGTCGCACGCTGGAGCTCTGCCCAGCCCGGTCACAGGCCTTTTCATCTGCTTGGGTTTCATCCTTTCTCCCTCGCGGTTTGCAGCAATAATCACCACTTCGGTCATCTTGCACAGGCTGGTACCCTCAGAACCCACGTCGCCAGCGCCGCCTGCACCGCGCACCGCACTCCGCACTCTGGGGCGATCCAAACGGCCTCCTTCCAGAACCACGGTCCGCCCCAGGGCAGGCCCTTTATGCACTGTTTTTCCTCCTGGCTATGGCAGTGCTTCTCGAACTATCTGTGATAAAAGACCATCTGTTTTTTAATTTTCTAATCCGTCAAAGACAGATCCTTTTGTAAGGACAATAAAAATAAAATACTAGAAAAATAAAATGAAGAAAAAAGCCATAAAATACAAGCCTTACTTGTACTAGATTTGAGGGATATAAAATGACTGTCAAATTGCTCCAGAAACTTGTAAATGCTTATGCTCAATAATTGTCCTAATGTTGTTGCAGAAATGTTAACAAATAGTTCCAGGGCTGGAATGCATGCGAAGACCTTGATCTGAGTAGAACTCTTTGCCGAGTGTACCCATTAGATAGCCATTCAGTCTCGAATTTAGGAAAGCCTTTCCTGATTGCCACAAGTCAGTTACACTCATTATTTATTCTTAAAGCCCACGTGCCTCTCTCTGTAGTAGTTTTAGTCATGCGTACATTCGTAACCTGTGTCCTCCAAGTAAGCTACATGATGGCAGGAGCTGGGTCTCTTCTTTCTCTATTCACTGTTGTACTCTCGGCCCATAGTGGTCCCTCACAATTACCTATTCGTTGTGTGGAGAGGACGTCCGGGCAAGCACAGAGAGTTGCGTGAATACAGAGGCCCTAGGGGATTCTGCCCAAAGGTTCCAGGCAAACTAACGTTTGAATAAGGGTTCCAGGTGCAGATGGTGGGAAAGAGTATTCAGGTGAAGGTACTGCTGTCTATAAAAGCACAGATATGCAAAAGCACTGAGCTTGTCTGAGGAAGGGCGAGTATTCTGCGGTGCTTTGACCGTGGAGTGTGCTGACATATTGGAGTGTGGGGATAAAGATGAGAAGATAGACTATGAGTTGTTAAAGTCCCCAGATGCCACACTAAGGAGTTTAGCTTTCACCACTTTTAGATTGAACGTCATTCTTCCTATCTAGCAATACACAGTCATTAAGTAATTGATAGCAGTAGGCTACATTACATTTGATTTTGTCAAAGATGATTGGTGGGGATTGGTATTGAGGTTGGAAGAGTCAAGGTGGGAGGTTCTTGGAACAGCTTACTTCATGAGGACCTGAGTGGCCAGGGGGATGGAAAGGAGGAAGTGGGCTGGGGAGGTATTTAGAACATGGCAGCTCCATGTTCTAAATCCAGGATGAGGCTCCCAAAGGCTTGAGGATGAGGAGGGGATTTTCTGTATACCTATTCCCTGGGGTGGCAGCATTACGAGCTTGTGCTTTATTGTTTTAGCTCCTTGACCATGGTACTCTTGGCCTTGCCAGGATGTAGCTGTGAGTTCTTGGAGTATGCCCTTCTTAAGCCCCACCGTCATAATACTAGTGTAATTCACCATCTGATTGGAAATAATGATAATAATAGTTACACTTCATCCTCTGGGTGTGAGGCACATCGTTATCAAAGATCGTTTCCTCTAAATAACAATAGGCAATGGCAAAAGTAGTCTCGTATGCCTGGATGATAATCGGATAGTTCCACAGCCTCTACAGTGTCAGCATCAGGGTAGTAATATTATACCACCCAGACTTTGGCCAAGTTGTCCCATTCCCTCCAGGCCTCATCTCAGCTTGGTCAGTCATTCTGTGCTGCGCCAGGGGGGCTGCGGGTGCCTTTCGCCAGCCATGGGTCCCCAGACCAGGGCCAGGAGATCACCTGGAAAGGCAGCCTGGGGAAAGCCGGCGAGGAGTGGGAGTCACTAACCTTTGAGCACTCACAGGTGGTTAATCATGTCCGCCTCCAGCGTGAGTTCAGGAAGAGCGATCACTACCGTTGGATTTCCCCTTTCAGCTGCTTTATTCTATTAAAAGTTGCCTCATACTCTCTTCAAGTGTTTGGGAACGTGCACTTTACACATAAATATCCTCACTGTGTTAATCTTCATGGACATTGTGTATAACACTACATCCTTTGACATACTGTGATGTACTGGTTTTTTAAAGAAAGGACTGATACTATTCTAACTCCCCTGTTTGATATCTTTCATGGGAGCTGGAAGAAATGGGCTGAAGCTAAGGCAGAGACATTTTTATCCTTGAAGGAAATTGTTGTAGAAAAAATCGACAGAAACAGATGAGCTGGTTCGGCGTGGTGTGGCAGGGAAGCATTTACGCTGCCTTGCTGAGTGACGTTCACCCCTTCCTCTGGACCGCTGTCTCCTGTTGGAATCAGACCTGAGCTTGCCTCCCTAAATGGGATCTGCCAGATATCAAGATAATGAGGTGAAGGTGGGGAGGATGTGGGGGAAGGCCTAGAGGTCCTACAGAATAAGTAGTGTCTCTAACTCTTTCTTATTTTCGCTAAGTGGATTTCTGTTGCCTGGAAGGAGCTTCTACTCTGGCATTCTTTCTGCTGTTGCCCCAAAGGACCCTTTAGTTAAGTTGGTTTTTGTTTTTGTTTTTTACCCCGATTTCCCTAGCTGCTAAATGAGGCATTTCCTTTCGTGCCCTACTGCTTCCCGATGGAGACCAACCCTGAAAAGTAAATCAAGAAGCTTCTCTAGCCTTGGGAGGCAGCAGAGGTCTCCTTAGTTTGACCTCAAGAAAGGTGTCAGGTTGTGTCCTGGTGGTTTTACTGTGGACTCTCACCCTGGTCGGGGGAAAGTCCGGGCTAGAAGGGGCAGGGAGGCCGTTCCTGTTCTCTGGAGCAGCAGCTATACCGATGCATTCGTCAGCTTGAGGGGAGGGTCCTGGGAGCGAAGGCCGGCAGTGCTCACAGGCCTTGAGGAGGAAGTCACGGCTGCCTCCATGCATGCTGCAGGCAGCTACCCCACCTCCTCCGTTAGCTAACCTGAGTTAAATCGTCCTACTAGTAAAGTAGCGTTTCATGAACAGGTTTGGACAAGAACATCATGGGAAATCCAGGCTCAATAAAAAAAAAGTCAGACCTTTCGGTCGTGGGATAGTCTATGCAAAGTAAGCAACATTAAGTGTCCCTATCTGTATCAGGAAAGGCTGAATCAAGTTCTCTGTCGCCAGTCATTCTCCTTTGGAACCAGACAGGTTATCTCAGAACACAGTGCAGGAGTAAATAATCTCCTCTGTGGTCCCATGAAACTTGACCCTTGTGTTCATGTGATACTTATCCCACCGTACAATTACATCTTATTCTCTAGCCGGAGCCCCTTGGGCTGCTGCTTAGTTATCTTTCTGTATGCATAGGGAGCCAGGCTTAATGATACTGACTGACCTTGAAGACCCCATGTAGGTGATCTCAGGACCACCTATACGAGAAGGGGTCATTAAGACTCCATCTGGAAGTAGGGTCACTCACCCCTGATGATACATCCTGAGCTGAAATGAGTCATATTTAAGTGCTTTGTTTGGAAAAATCTACAGGGTTCTCTCCTACCCACTCAGAGCCCACATTGGTACCCAAGCCAATGTGTATTTGCATGCCTAGGGAAAAAATGAGTTTATCCAAGTTTTATGGCTGGTCTAACTATCTTGCTTATATGGAACCCAGGAATTCCATGACACAGGTAATATTCATGTGGTGGTCTTTGCATCTAGAGGCAATGCAACTGGCAATCATGGATGATCACATTGGTTGTCATATATTAGCTTATTTGTATGATTATTGTTATTAATGTGAGCCTCCCACAATAGCATAGATAGTCCGTTGGAGTAAAAACCATGTCACTTTTTGCTTACCATTATTTCACAATGTCTCACACAATGGTGACAGATAGTAGTCACTCAGTAGTTATTGGGGGAGAAAGGAGAGAAGGGGAGAAAGACATACGATAGCCTACTTTAGCTCAAGTCTTTGTTTGTTTTCAGATACTGCCTATGTTCCAAATCCATCCACTTGATGTCCTCCTGTGTTACAGAATTCCAGAGGTATTACTTGTACTTAAAGGATTTTCTCCTATTATTCTCTATTCACTAGGTATGTGTGTGTATGTGTGTATGTATGTATGTGTGTGTGTATATATATATATATATATATATAAAATCTCACTTAAATAATTCCTTTGATCCCTTTTAATGGGACAAAGTAGAGTTGAATTCCAGACTTTCACTTAATTAGAAATAAGAAGGAGACCATGACTTTCCAACACAGTGATTTAATGTGTTCATCCAGATCAGCAGACAGCTGTCTAATGTGGTATCATTACAGAAAGATGCTCTCATTGCTATTTCAGTTAGGAAATTCTCCACTATGCAGCACCCCTCTATGGCTCATTGCAGGACATTTAGCGAGGCTGGCTGGAGGTTATTAGATGCCAGCAGTACCTCTCAATCATTGTGAGCACTCATGGAAGTTCCTCATGTATTTAATATTTCTAGTAGCCTCTTCGTGGGAGGAACACAGTGCTGCGCGTGCTGCGCTGGGTTGGGAACCGCTAGGGGGCGACTCTACAAGAGATGAAGGTGCTTTTGCTTCGTCTGGATGAATTGCGGAAGAATTTAGTGTTACTTTTTGGAAACTACATTTGTCATTCCTCGTGTATGATTTGCTTCAATTAACTCAAAGCCATATCGAAGGACAGGAAACTCTCACTGGATTTTAAATGCTGAATACCGTAGTTCCATCCCAATAAGCAAATCTCCTAATTTTGGACTTAGTGCTTTCAAGCATTAATAATTTACTGATAGAGATTAATGATGGTACATTTGCAATACTCTTGTCTTCTCTGGCTGTAACCTAACTTTGATTTCTATTAAATTCATCTAAGTGGCTAGATCTAATGGTGGCAATCGATGAAAGTAATTTTACTTGCAGTTTTGAACTTTTCTCTCACCTGAACAAAATGACTCTCTGAATCCTTTCGCCATTAGAAGAGAATGCGTATATGGTTCCTGCTCTAGCCCTTGCAGAGAGGACTCCTGACACACTGTCAGGGTCAGGCTGGTCAGAATTTCACCCCTGAGGTGCCCCGGAGTGTGCCCAGGTATCGGCAGCTTGACTTTGTGACGCTGTCTTCGGTTTAAGAAAATAAGGGAAGAAATGATACTTCTCAGAGGTGGAGATTTGTTTTTTTTCTAGCAGCTTTTCATTATTGACCATAAGTTTTGGATTACTTTAAATAAATATTAGAAAAATAATTTTTACGTGTTATTTTGGAAGGAAACATTATTTTAACATTACCTTTTTCTTTTATAAATGTAAAGCACACACAATAAAAATTCTAACAACACCAGTAGTAATTCAATAAGAAATAACTAACACCAGATTCAAAATTTTCTTTCTCAGAGGGAAGACAGTTCCTTATCCCTGTAGCATGTTCTCTGCATAAGTAAGCACTTGGGTATAAAATGGCCTGTGGGAAACGCACAGTATAGTGATAAAGGGTAGAGGCTCTGTGTTCTAGCCGTCCAACTGCCTGGGCTCAACTCTTGGCTTTACTATTTACTAGCTGTGAGACCCTGAAGAGCCTATTTGCCTTCCCCACCTCAAAAATGGGAGTACTAAGAGCACCTGCATCACAGAACTTCTGCAATGACCAAAGGAATTAATGCGTGTAAAGTTCTCAGAATGTAACTATTAGATATTTTTGGTTTACAATCTTTTCTATACCTTTGGCTAGTGGGTAAAGCTTAAGTCAAAAATGCCTCTTCTAACTCTCATTGCTATGCACATTGATTCCTTAAGGTCTCTTCCTCATGGTCTTAATATATGAAAAAATGTAAACATGCAATTTTTGAAAAGGTGACTTGGGGAGAATGTGCACATACTTGCAATATGTCCCTTTGCTTTTCTCTCATGCCCCCTCTCTATCGTGCCTTCTCTTTCCCTCCCATAAACAACCTTCAGCACATCGTGGAATTAGGAAGTCATGCCCTGTTTCTTCACCCTTCTCTAAACTTGGGGTGCCCCTGCCTCTAGGCAGTACAGCCTTCCACAGGAGACACACCCACCTTTCTGGCCCTCACGGACCCCCAACGCTTCCTGGTTTTTCCTTACTGTTCAGAGGCCCTGGTTTAGTCATTGGCTCCATGTTGGGAAGCTGACATATGATGATGTTGCCATGTGTTCCATATCCTAAGGTCTTTGCATTCCGTCCTTGAGTAGCAAGAGAGTCAATGCCATGAGCGAATGAAATTAATCTCTGTGGGGGAATTTCAGGCATCATATCATGGCAGCTGTGAGGATTATTTTTGGGCAGGGCCCTTTCTTTGCATCCCTCAGAATATACTACATAGGAAACCCCCCGCCTACTCATCTTTCCCGTATGCTTTGAGTGGTGAACAAGGCAAAAAGAAGACCTGGTTCCCTTAAGGGAAAGTGATAATACTGTTAAATAAACATTTAGCTGTTCTCCCTTGGACATGGCTAAATGCAGCCTCAGAGGTCAACAGACTGTTCATAAGGAGAATACTTGTTTTTTCCTTGAGAACGGGTGTGATGAATGAAAACATAAACCAAGTTAGAAGTTTAATTTATAATTTCCTGAGCCAGAGAATACAGTTTGTCCCTAAAGGAACTTAATGTTAATCCAGGATAAATTATTCCAGTCACCTCCTAAAGAGTTAACCTTAGAAATTAAGAGAGTAGAATGAATTAGGTGCTCCATTAGTGTCTACTAGAGGAGTCAATAATGTTTTTCCTTTGTCTTTCTAAAGGATCATGTAATTTGATAAAAAGGGCCACATTTTGAATTTGCTTTAATAAGGTCCTCTTTGTGGAATGATGTTGATTTTTTTCCTGTTTACTGCCAACTGAAGCTATGGAATGTCAAGTGTTGGACGTCTTTGTAGATGGTTTCCAAAAGTAACAGTCCACAATCCTCCTCTCTCTCCATGTGAATGCTTCTCTCACTTGCGACTTACCTTGACCAATAGAATGTACCACAAGTGATGTTCTGCAATTTCTGAGCTGAAGCCATCAGATAACTGGAAGATCTTACCTTCTTTTGGAGTCCAGTTGCCCTGCTGTACAGAAGTCCAGACTAGACTGAATAGTGGTGTGAAAGACCTGGAGGATAAAGGGTACCTTAAATATTCCAGTTCCAGGTGAGTCCTCAGTTGAATGCAGCCATGAGTGGCCTCAACCACACAGCATGGAGCAAAAGAACTGCACAGCTGAGACCAGCCAAGTCCCAAAGTTGCGAGCAGTAATAAATCATTGATTTACACCTCTAAGTTCTGGGGTGGTCATTAATAAAGTAATAGCTAACTAAACAGGGTTTGATCTTCCCTGATTCCCTACACTTCTCATGCCTGAACTAAATAACAAGTCTTTTAGACCCTGGGGCTGAAATTGCCCAGCTGAAAGGTCACCTGAGAAGGTGGTGGTGGGTCAGTAACCCGGCAGGAAGGGACTACTGCTCAGGTCACCTTCAATGGAGTCACAGTTGAGTTTTTCCAATGGGCTTGAGGGATGTGAAAAAGGATTTCTTCTCTTGCATGTCTGGTGATCAGACTACAAATGGTCTATCATAAATCTGTGTGGTGTGCTTCAACCTACTAATCTCTGGCATGTTTGGCTACTCAACTATAAATATAGTCATTCATACAGGTTGGCAATAAATTGAACCATTCAGATGTGCCTGTAGGAAAAGCCCTTTCCTCCCCTCCCCTGGGGTCCCCTTCCCTCCCCTCCTTTCGCCCGGCCTCCCCTCCCCTGCCATGAGCATTGGGATGGGAAATGAGTGTCAAGTCACCCAGACATAATTCCAGTCTCTCTGTGCCTGTAAAGCTACAGGACAGAGTTTTCCAATATATGCCCCTTTGAATATCAGCTTTGCGCTATGGGATGCTAATAGCTGTTATATGGAAAAGAAAGATTTATGAGCACCCAGGCTTGGGGAAACATTAAGTTAAAAAATGTTAATCAGGTGTCTTGGGGTTTTATTGCTATATTTTTTATAGCCTTTGACATATTAATATGCCTTGAGACTCTCCAGGAGGCGTCTGTTATTGTGTTTTTTAAAAATTACATTTGACCATTGCAAGCTCTCCCTTCACCTCCAAAACAAAACACCAAGTAACAAAAAACCAGCATCTCTAGGGACTAGTATTTCACAGAAGATATTTTGGACCCTGTCCATTTGTAACAGGAGATGGTTGATGGAGTGTAGAGACATACTGTTGGAAATTCAGTCAAATTTCCATGAAGTACAGATGTTATGATCAATTATCTCTTGAACTAAGATAACAATAAAATTCATATTTCAGAATTATCCAAAGAACACCTTTCATAGAAACCAGTTCTTTCTCCCTATGGAGAGAGGGCAAGTAAATGGTCCTTAAACACATGCATATCCTCATTCTCTTTTTGACTACCTTGCTGTATAGTAAAATGTCAAGGAAATGTTTTCAAGGCCCATCTCACCGCCTAAAAATGCTTGGTGTCACTTGACAGCAGCAGTCGTGCTGACCTTTAGCCCAGGATGCCCTTTCAGAAACCTCTGGCCACGGTCCCCGCGCCCTCTCCCCGTGCTCCTGAGTGCTCGCTCCTGTTACCTGAATGGTTGACATTGACAAGTCCTTATGACCTGGGATATGGAGTCAGATTATTCCCTAGTGGGCCGATCATGGCTGTGGCCTGATTTCTGACCTCAACTGTAACCTGGTAGTGAGTTCTGTCTTACGATGATTTTGGATTCTGACCCAGGCTGGTAAGGGTCTCGTTGTGTTCCCAAGTTCCTTAGAATAGACACTGTAGGTTGCTAGGGAAGACTGATCATGCTCAGCTACAGGCTACAGCACCGGGAAGGGGAATCTACTCATGCTACGTGAAAGCTGGCCTTCGTGTTTTCTGCAAGAAGTACCTCTGGAGGACAGATGATTTTGATGAAATTGTTGCATCATCCAAGAACACCACCAGTGCAAGTTGGGATTGGCCTGTGCGTATGGGCTGCGTGAGTCTGCCCGCTACCTCAGGATTACAGGGTACATACTCTAACTCGTGACTCTAAACTGAGGCTGTAAAATGCCCTTTTAAAGGCATTTTAATGAGAACATACATAGGATTTCTACACTAGTGCCTTCCTAGGAAATCAAGTGCCCTATGGCTCTAAATGCAAGGATGTCTGGTAAAATTGGATGAAGACAAGGCAAAGTAGTGAGGCTGAATTCGAAATGTCCTATTTTCTCCTCTGATGAATCGAAGAAGATCAGGCCTAGAATATTAGCCTGAGATGAGTTATTCATCCAACTTCATTGACTGGGACCATGCCCCAGCCTCATATAGGAGGACAGAAAGAGATGAAATGTCCATCGTAGTGACCATGCCCACCAGTGAAATGTATTGCTCTGAAAAATCAGATGAGTACCTCCTTTTTCTTGGGGAAAGATTGAGTAAGAGTGTGGAAAGAGAACAAAAGAGTGCGCCCCAATACTCTTACCTTCTGGGGAGAGGGAGCTCCAGGCCAAGGTCAGTAGAAATATGAGATGGGAGAGAATAAACATCTCCTCTCAAGAGAAATACAGTTTTTTAAAAAATGCAAAGCACTCCAAATGAGATGAAACAGGCAATATCAACATGCCAGTTGCATGTGCTGTGCTGTGTTGTAAAGAGGAACTAATAAAGCCTGTCAGTTTTCCTGCAGTGATGTTCCAAACCACGCAGCCTGGTACAGGCTGGGGCATAGCCTCATGCGAGGAAATATTCCCGTGCTTATGGTTCATAATCATTTCTGTTCAAAGCCTTGGCCCTTTCTGATGCAATCCTCATGAGTGGCACAGCTCATTAATGTCAGGTTAACTTGTCTTTTGTGAGGGGTCTGTCATCTGGTGATTGGCTTGTAAATGGCACAAGTTCATTTCAACCATAAGATAACATTTAAGACACATAACAAAACTGAAAAGTAAAGCTCCAAGGTGTAAAAGCTCAAATACCCTGACACTTCAGAGTGTGCTATGAGGATATTGAACAGCCTGTTGAGAAGATGTGAAAAGAAGTGGAAGAAATGAAGCCAAGGTGTAATTTGCTAATGACCACATAGGGGAAAAAATAAAACCTGACTTAAAGATAAATTAGTGCATTCAAGGCTTTGAACTAGTAGTTGAGCCAATGATAGGCATTTGCTTTTATTGCCTTATGCCCATGTAATATTCTCAACATTTCACAGCATGCAAACATGTAAAACTCTAGAAGAGAGAGGCATTACCTTGCTCCTTGGCAGACAGAAAAAGGGACTCACAGGTTAAAATGAGTTGCTCATAGTTGCTCAGCCCAGCTAATTAGAATTCTAATACAGAACTTCTAACTTGTAAGCCATTGTCCTTTTGGCTGTATTATACCTACCTTGGTATCTCCATATGGTTGACTTGCCACCGTGCACCCTTGGATCCATCTCCAATGTCCCCCCCTGCAGCCCCTCCCCAATGCCAGCTTATAAATGAGTCTAGAGCCAGGAGAGAGTTGGAATCAATGGAGGTCAGGGACTGGTTCACAGAGAGCTTTCTCGTAGAGCCCGTCTGTCACAGGTTAGAAGCAGAATCCTGGGCTGGTTTGCATCTGTTGAAAGCTGTTCAGTTGGTTTCATCCGGTACCATGAGAGTCCATTCCCACAGATGATGTGGGGGTGGTGGTGGAGTATTTCTAGCCAGTTGATGTCTAATATAAGAGAGGAAGCCATTTCTTAAATGGAGGTGAGCAGGAGGCTAACTGAAGTGTAATGAAAAGTCCAAGCATTTCTGGTAGCTTCTTATAAAACTGAGCTTAAAAGGTGGAAGGAAGAGTGAAAGTAAACTCTTCCAGCTTTGTGTCTACGGTTGAGGGTCTACTGCACAGAAGACCTGGCAAGTATGAAGTTAATCTCATTTATTTTCTTTTCTATGATCTGGGATCAGAGAGAGGTGAACAGAATCATTTGTAATTTTTTCCATCAGACTTTGATGGAGACACAAAGGGGCAGGATAGTCTTTCTAAAGCTTCAGTTTCAAAACCTGTAATATTAAAGGAAAGCTAAAACAAGCTCTCTTCATTTTGCATGATTTTCTCAAACAAAATTGAAGGGCTTGTTGCAAATACATTTTGCCTTGGCAGGGAGCAGAATGAAAAGTCTACTGGAGAAGGAAGAGCTTTAAAGCATTTTGTAAAAGGTGTCAATAATTATACGGATTTAACTTTCCTCTCAGTGGATCAGATCCCAATACCAGATAACCCACATTGTTGTTGTTTCTTTTCAGTATAAAATGTTTGAAAGAGAAAAATACACAGTAAAACAATGAACTGTATACTTACCATTATCAGAGTCTACTGTTTTGCCATGTTTGTTTAAGTATTAATTTAAGACAAACATTACAGACACAGGGGAAGCCCACTGGTACCCGTCCCCCACAACAATCTCCATGCTCCTTGTCTTCAATGTACCAGTTTCCAGATGTGAAAGTTCATTTTCCATTGCTTGTTGGACTTTTTTAGGGGTAAACGTTTTAATTGAGTCACACATAGAGGAGTATACAAATCGTGACATATAGTGATATATAATATACTATGTAACATACACTTATTGGCCGTACACATCTCAATTGATGTTTACTAAGTGAACATACCCATGGGACTTTCACGCGGATCAAGATACAGAATTTTTCCAGGACTCCAGAAGCCTTCCTTGTGCACCCTCATAATTAATGTCACCTAAAACTAATCATTATTCTGATCACTATCAAAATTGATTAGCTTTGCCTATTTTTGAACATTCTATGCACTATTTACAGGTCATGCATTATTTTGTGACAGGCTTCTTATGTTTCACATTATGTTTGTAATATGTGCTGTTGCGTGTTACTAGTTCATTTTTTCACTGCTATATAGTGGAATTTTACAAATTTAGCAGTTTCTTATCTATTCTACAGTTGTTGGATATTTGGGTGTTTTGGCTGTTATAAACACTGCTGCCAGGACCAGGATGGGGACTGGAGTGAGGCAAAAATGGTACCTAGGCTGCAAAATTTAAAAAGCACTTGCTCTCGGGATCACACTGGCACTGTCATCACCCTGACAGTAAGCGCCTCCTTGTGTTTTGAGCATTACCCATTGCTCTCGCTCCATCCTACTGTTGGTCCTGGCCAGGGTGCCCTTGCCATGCCCTGTCTTTGTATGCCCGTGTTGCTGTTAGTAAATACCGGAAGGGAATTGATAGGTCATAGGATCTGTCAATGTTCAGCTTTTAAAGGTATTGTGAAACAGTTCTTCAAGGTGATTAAACCAGTTCCGCATCCCGGAGTGCACGAGAGTTCCACATGCGCCACATCTCTGCAACACTTAATGTTGTCAGGGATCTTTTTGTTACTGTTAATCGGTCACTTGGACATTCTCTTTTTAGAAGCGTCTGTCTTTCCCCCATTTTTAACTGGGTTACCTGTTATTCTTTTTCTCTCGTTCATTTGTAGGAATTCTTTGTATATTTTGGACCCTAGCCTGTCTTTTCTTCTTTTGCTCTATGTGCATTTTAATGTCTTCTCTCTATGACTTGGCATTTCATTCCTTAATGGCTTATTTTGATGAATAGAAATTGTGCATTTTAAATAAATTCTAATACATCAGTCTTTCATTTATGGTTAATGTCTTTTTTCTCCTGTTTGGGAAATCTTTGCCTTATTCCAAGTCATGGGAATATTCTCTTATTTTACCTTCTAATGCCTTTCTTCTTTTTTCTTTAATATTTATATCTAGAATCCATGTGAAGTTAACTTTTGTGTATGATGTGAGAAAAGGATCAAAGCTAAATTTTTTCATATATTAGTCCATTGATTTAGCATTATTTATTGAAGAGATTAACTGGGAACAATTTTGTCATAAATTAGGATCTGTTTCTAGACATTATATTTTGTCTAATTGATCTATTTGTTTAGATTTTCACCCATGAAAGGAAACTTGACTTTTTTTCTGTCCAATTTTTATGTCTTTTTATTTCTCTTCTTTTGCCTAATTGCAATGACTAGGCCCTCCAAGACAATGTTGAATGAAAGTGGTAAGAATGGGCATTCTTTTGTCACTCTGACTTAGCGAGAAAGTGTTCAATATTTTAAAGTGAGGTACTTACTAGCTGTGGGTCTTCCTTAGATGCTCTTTATTTTGTTGAGAAATTTGCTTCTAAATTTGTAAGTATTTTTTTACCATCAATGGATGGTAAATTGTATCAAAGACTTTTTCTACATCTATTTAAATTATAATTGTCCTGTAATATATTACTCTGGTGAATTATATTGTTTGAGCTTCATAAATTAGGTCAATCTTTATTCTTGAAATAAAACCCCACTGTTCATTTTATGCTTTTTATACATTTCTATATTCTATTCGACAATATCATTAGTTACTATTGAGTCTATGTTCATGAGGGACATTAGTCCCTAATGTGCTTTTCTTGCTGAGCTTTGTGGTCTCGATATCACAGGCCTGTGAAGTTAGTTGGTGAGTACTGTCTCCTCCTCCATTTTTTAAAAGGGTGGATAGAAATTTGATACTTCTTTCTAAAATGTTTAATAGAATGCACTAGTGAAACTGTCTTGGAGTGGGAGTATTTTCATTATTAATTCTTGTGGGAATATTTTTATTATTAATTTAATTTCTTTAATAGATATATGGATACTTACCTATTATGCCAGATTATTTATCAGTTTTTCAAGGAACTGATGCATGTAATGTCTTTTGACAAATCTACTGGCATAAAATTATAATATTTACTTGTTATCCTTTTAATTCCACAGTGTATGTAGTGATATTCCCTCTTTAGAATTTATATTTTCTTTATTTTTCAAATAATCTTGCTAGATATTTTTCGGTATTTTTTTTTAAAACCTTTGACTTTATTCATTTTCTCTATTTGTTGTTTTCTGTTTTGTTTATCTCTGTTGGCATGTTACTGTTTTCTCTCTTCCACTTCTTTTGGGTTCCATTTACTCTTCTTTCTATAGCTCCTCCAAGTAGAAGCGTAGATCATGGATTGTGCTCATTCTTCTTCCCTGACACTGGCCTCTAAGTTATACATTGCTTTGTTAGTACTGCTTTAGTTGCATCCTACTGATTTTGACATACTTTTTTTTATTATCATTTAGTTCAAAATATATTTTAATTGTTTCCTTATTGTGTCATCTTTAACTTTTGAGTTATTTATAAGTATTTTGTTTAATTTAGGTGGTTTTCTAGATATCTTATACTGATTTCTAATTGAATACTGTCATGATTGCATAAATATTCTCTATATTAATGAGATACTTGACATTCCTTTTTTTCCTAGCAATGTTTGATATCTGGTCATATTTTATACATATAGCACATCTCAATTCCGACTAGGCAGGTTTCAAGTGCTAAACACCTAGCTACAAGCAGCAGCTACTGCATTGGATTGTATGATATTTGAGATTTGAGGTGCATCTTTAATGCACAAGTATCACAAACTGTCTTCAGCAAATATTTTCTTGCTTCTTGAACAATGTAAGGACCTTACAACTGTATAGTCCAAGTAAAACTTTCCTGGCCTTTGTGCTCTTATTGCTATATATTTTACTTCTAAATATCCTATACTTCACAGTCCTCTTATTTTTAAATAATATTTTAAATAAACTTAAATATATATGGGCATATATTATATACTTTTATATATACATATATATACAATAAGAATCCTTTTTACACATATATTATGAATACTTTAACTTTTTATATGTTCTCTGTTCATTCTTTCATAACTTTCTTTCAACCTAAGGAACTTTGAGCATTTCTTGTGTGGTGTGTGTGTGTATGTGTGCACACACATAGGTAATTTACTTATTTTGAGGAATTGGTTCCCACAGTTATAGATGCTGATAAGTCCTAGCATCTCCAAACTGGAGACCAAAAAGGCCAGTGGTATAATTTAAGGACATAGGTTTTGCAATTATGAACTAAAGCTGCTATAAATATCCATGTGCAGGTTTCTATGTGGACATAAGTTTTTATCTCTCTCAGATAAATACAAAAGAGCACAATTACTGGATTGTATGGTTAAAAGACTGCCCAAGTGTTTTTCAAGGTGGTCACATCATTTTGCATTCCCACCACTAACAAATGAGTGTTTCTGTTGAACCACATCTCACCAGCATCTGGTGGCGTCCGTGTCCTGGAGTTGGGTCATTCCCATAAGTACATAAGTGGTATCTCATTGTTGTTTTAATTTGCATTTCCACGATGACATTTAATGTGAAGTATCTTTTTATATGATTATTTGCCATCTGTATATTTTCTTTGGTGAGGTGTCTATTAAGGCCTTTGACACATTTTTTAAATCAAGTTGTTTTCTTATTGTTGAGTTTTAGAATTCTTTGGATGTTTTAATAATAGTCCTTTATCAGACTAACCTTTTGCAAAGACTTTCTCCTGGTTTCTGGCTTGTCTTCGTATTCTCTTGACATTGTCCTTTACAGAGCATAATTTTTTTAATTTTAATGAAGCCCAGCTTATCAATTATGTTTTTCATGGATCATGACTTTAGCATTGTATCTAAAAAGTTATCACCATACCTAAGGTAATCTAGTTTTCAGAGCCCAGAAGTAGATCTCCATAAATATAGTTAACTGGCCTTTGACAGTGGGACAATGGTTATACAATGGATCAAAGATTGTTCTCTTTTCAACAAACAGTGGTGAAACAACTGGGCATGAGCATGAAAAAAATCAGTGAATCTCAACACAGAAGTTATATACTTCATGAAAATTAATTCAAAATGGATCTTAGACGTGAATGGAAAATGGATATTTTTCTTGGGGTAAAAATTCTGATCACTTATTTTTTTCAGACTTATTGGCCCTGCATCCTTTTATTATCAATATTAGTTCCAAGTAAACAAAGAAGTTGCTATTTTTATTAAAAGTCTTTTGCCCAGATGTGACTTTCCATTTAGGCCTCTGATTTCTCATCCATAAGAAAAAGTTAACATAGGATATTGTTTGCAAAATATCGTACACTCACTTTCACCTTCCCTTTCAGAGCCAAATCTATCACCCTGGAAATAAACCCCACACAAATACTTAATACTTACTGTGGATATTCTACCCCTGCAGGGTCTCAATATCAATGACAAAATAGAGAAAGTCTTTTGTGTTATCTGAACCAACCTCACAAACCTACAGATTTGGGCAGTTGGTTAGAATTTGTAGGAAATAGGAAGTTAATTGCTTTTGTTTTGTGAGCGAGACTGACTTGTAAACAGACCATTTCAACCCAGTGAGGTGAATGTTATGACAGAGGAGTGTGTAATATTCTGTGAGATCACAGAGATAGGTCACTAAGTTAGCTTAGTGGAAGTGGGTAGCAGTCCTGGAAGGTCTGGTTTTAGAGCCATTGCTGGTCCATCATGATTAAACTAGATAGAGGAAATTTTTGACCCTGTCATCAGTAAGTCATTCAACCAAGCAATCGACCAAAAAAATCTAATACTAACTCAAAAAACATTTTAGAGTTAGATGTTTTCAGAAGGGCAGAGTTGTGTATCCTTTCTAGCAATGATCACTGTGTGACAAGGACCCAGGTCTCTGAACACCCAGAACAAAGAATAAAGCACCAGAGAGCAGAAAACCCTCTGTAAGTAGAGGTTTTCTACCCCTGCTCCGTTTAGCTGCTTGTGTTTGCTTTGTGGCCTTACCGACTTAGAATATTCTGTCCACGTGGCTTGTGATAACCTCCTGCTTCTCTTCGCCTTAGCTGATTGGATTTGACCTTTCTGGTTATTCCCAAGTGCCAGTCCTGGCTAGAAAGGTTCTCTCTTTGTCTCATTCCTATTCATATATAGGTTTAATATGTGCTCCTCTATACTTTTAGCTCTCTCTTGACTAATCCATTCTAATACCTCTTGGGGTTGTGTGTTTGTATGAGTGAGTATATGAGATAGGGATTTTGGAGTATGTGGTGTGATAACAAGTATACTTTCTCAACAGGCTCTTCCAGACTGCAGAGTACCCATCGTCAGAAGCATCCTACTTGGCAGGTAATAGTTACACAGCTACCCCTCACTTGTGGACCCAGTGGCGGTGAGGCCATAGCTCTCTCAGGGATGATTTTTCATGGCAGTAAAATTCTGTCACAAGTTCTTCATATCACTCAAGAGGTATTCCTTCATTCTTCTAAATGCACTGACCTTCCAATTAACTCACGGATCCTTGAGTTTCTCTTCTTATGGCTTAAAGGTAACACAGATCCCAAGTTTGTATCCACTGTTAACCTTTACCTAGTATTTCTTTTAAAAAAATATTTTATTTATTTTATTTTTAGACAGAGGAGAAGGGAGGGAGAAAGAGAATGAGAGAAACATCAATGTGTAGTTGTCTCTCATGCACCCTGACTGGGGAATTGAACTGGTGACACTTTGGTTGGCAGGCTAATGCTCAATCCACTGAGCTACACCAGCTGGGTCTAGTATTTCTTTTCATGGTATTTTTCAGGGCTGGTCAGTAAGATCTATGACTAAGCTACCCTCATAAAAGCCCCTTGAGTAATCCAAGATTTGTTTCTAATTACTTCAATTAATCTTCCAGTGGAAGAGAATGCCACAGCTTTGACAGGGAGCTGTAGACTTCTGAGATGCACTCAGACAAGCTTGCTAGCCAAGAAATGATCTTTCCAAGTTCACAGACATCATAGGTTTGGGTAGGGGTGAGTTTTTTTGGGGTGTAGTAACAGCTAAAAATGAGAAATGAATTAGTTACTTTTACTAAGACTGTGCCTACTATGGCCAAAGGAGACTGACAATTGGAGAATTAATAAGTGCCTCAAAGACCTAAAACTCTGGTCTAATCAGAGATTTGCTGAGCCTTTCTGCCCACAGAATTCTCAGCAATAGTCAATCTCATCCTGTCAGTAATCCCTGCTATGTGCTGGGCAATATGCCAAGGGCTGGTAAGAAAATGGTGAAGAAGACCATAATAATAATGGTGTTCATTACATTTCCAGTGTATGGGGCTAGAAACATTACACAAACAAGTATATATTTAATTACAATTGTATATGGTTTTGAAAGAGCATAGGAAGCTTTGCAAGCGTAAAGCAGATTCCTCTGTCCAGCGCCGGGAAAGAAGAGTGCCCAGTAGGTGAAGAATATTTCATGCCAGGCTAAGGGGAAGACAGGAGTGTTTTAGGCTTAAACGACATGAGGGAAGGCCATAGAGTGGAAATGGGTGGAAATGGGCTTGGGACATTCAGGAAACTTAAAGGTACCAGTCTTTTTATATGGTGTGGTAAAGGAAAGGGGGGATACTATATAATTTGGGGTCCATTTATGTCCAAGCCATTGGATACCACATTATCAATACAAATAATAGCCAATTGGGCCTTTCTGGAGCTGACTGAGCTGGAAGAAGGAGGTCTGTTTTCTATGGCTGTGGAAACTCTTTAAATGATCTAAACTTTCCTGTGCTTTGCTTCATTAAATATTTCTTAAAATGTTCTAATTAAGCATTTTTTATCTAAGACATGTTGTCTGTTAGTGCTGTTAACTTTGGAGGTTACTTTTTTTGCTGGGGTTGAGATGGGACTCTCTTGGATAGACGAGCTAGGGGATAATGCCTCTGGCTGGCAATGGCCTTGGCTTGAGATTACGTTTCAGTGAGAAAGAGACTTGGCACACGCTCTGACATGCTTCTTGGCCTGATGCAGTACTTACCTCCAGCACACAGGGAGGAAAAACCTTTTCTGAATGGGCCTCCTGGGCACTTATTTATTCTGAGACTCTCACTTCACACCATTTTTAGTGGTTTTCACACAGAGAACTGTTTGTTTCAACCCAGCAGGCTAAGCTCTGGCCCTCATTGTAAGAATGTATCATCATTTTCAGAGTATCATATAGATTAAAACTTTCCACTAAGGAAGAGGCTCTGACCCCAGCTTCATCTGTTTGTTCAGGCCAACTTTGTTAGAGACCAATGAGCCAACTGGAAAAGGTTTGAATGTTGGGCCTGAATGTTATCAGTACCTGCTTGGATGCATTTCCTTTGAAGTGTTCTAATTCTTTGCCCTTCTAACTCTCAGTGCCTCAGGGTGCTAGAAAGAGATCTTCACTGGGGAAAGGTGGAACCAATTACCCAGGCTCTTCATCAGGCAGAGGTATGCTGGGGAGGCAGTTCTGCATCTTTTAGTCTCAGTGAAGACTCTTAGCGAGAACTCATTTGAGTCAGCATCTTCCTAATGGCTTTTCTGCTTTTTGTTTTTTGTTGTCGTCACTATTGTTTGTTTTTGTTTGGATGTCTGAAATGTTACAAATGCCATAACAGTTATAGAAGAGTGCTTTCTAAAACTCCACCTGCTTTTATATTTGCCAGGATAGTTATTTTAGTATGTGCTTCCCCTTGAAAAGGGTACGAGGTAGAAAGGCAGATAATAATGAAGTCTATTTAGAAAGAGGCAAGGTGGGTATAAAAATAGAGAAATTTGCATTGAGGACGTGGGAGGGGACAGACAGGAGTGTGTTTGTGTCAAAAGCAAATAACTGGGGGGAGGCTGGTGGTAGTGAGAAGGTGAAGAACAGAGCTTATAATCTCTCTATTCTCAGTGAATTGTGTGGCTGGATCATTGAAGTGGGAGGTTGAGTTTTAGGAATGATCAGAAATCTTGAAGAAACCAAATGTTTGCAAGGTACTTTGGTTTAGACTTAGAGTCATTATAATTTGTGAAGTTCAAGCTGTATTAATCTAAAATGTAGGTATTTGTATTGTTAGATGTTAGCTGACATAAACTGCTGTTTAGATAATTTCTTTTGATTGATTGTGAAAGAGCTCTAATGAAAGCCCTTTATTATTACCCCAGAACATGTACATGTATACTAGAAATTTTACTATGAATCTTTTTCCTTGTCTCCATTATAATTTCATAATACATTTTAACTGATCTTTAGTTGACAGTGGCTTCTAACACACTAGTTTTCATTTCACTTTTCTTGGCCTCCACCCAGCACTTCTATCAAATATCTATGTATAACTAAGCAATAAAGTAATTTACAAGTGCAGAGACTAATAATCTGAATGAGCTTGGAAGAGAACTCCAAGCCTCTAATGAAATTACAGCTTTGGTCAACACCTTGATTGCAGCCTGATGAGACCCTCAGCCAGAAGACCCAGCTAACCAACGCTTGGACTTCTGACCTACAGAATTTGTGAAATAACACATGGGTATTGTTTTGAACCTTAGATAAGTTTGTGGTAATTCTTATGCAGCAATAGAAAACTAACATGGTACTCTAACCCGAGCACCTAACTCTATTTGAATTATTCCTGTACAGAATGGGATCTTAGGAATTTCTATTTCATTCTTTGAGAATCCTCAGATGGGGTATAAAATAATGAGTGAACACAGGGCTTCTGTGTGTAGACTTACATTTGGCAGGGTAGGAAGTGCCTACAGGATGGACTAGCTTGGAGCAGGCAGGAGTGAAGAAGAAATCGCGCCAGGTGTGGGGACGGGAGAAAACCAAACTAAACAGCTTGATGTATGCCTATCCTATCTGCCTATCTGTACTTGAGTATGTGAAAAAAACAGTTTACAGTTTACAGGCTGGCTAACTAAGTTCAGTGTTTCTAACAAAGATAGTAATTACTTCCAGGATGGCATAATGTACACAGTGTATATGACACAAAGTAAACAATGTGTCTTGATAGTGATTTTTATCCTTAGATAAAGTGGTCACATAAGGCTCAAGAATTCCTATTTTATAGACTATCACTCTGAATTTAAGATAGAAATCTTTAAGATGCCAGTGTATTTTTTATATGTTCCCTATTCAACTTCATTCCTCCACCTCATTTTATACACCAAGTGAACGACTGAATCACACCTCACCAAGGACTAATTCCTTGCAGCCACAGTGTTTTTTAGGATGATTTAGGGCAACGTATTTTGTTTAGTTGTGACTATGTCAGGCCACTCTAAACTTGACAAAACTTATCTTAATTGTAAAATCTACACCATACTGTAGGATTTCTCCTGTATTGTTGGATTACGTTGGCACAAATTGGCAGACCCAAGCTTTCAGCCTTAGTCTCACTCTTGCCACAGCACTTCCTTTTTATTCAAAGAATGCGTTGTATAGTATATTCCCTCAAGGAGCTCTGTAAAGTTCCAGAAGGATCTTTAAAAAAAAAAAAGACACTGTTTTGTCAGCGATGTTTCCTTCGAGTAGAGTTAAAAGATGCACGTCCATACTCGTGATCCCTGGGACGGATTGCCCGCTAATGTTGAAGGACAGCTAAAACAGAGCAGTGTTCCCATGTCTGGGTTGCTGGTAGGATCAAAGCAAAGTGATTGTTCTCGCCCTGTTGGATGATTCAGAATTCCTCCTCGTTATTTATGCCTCTTCCCTGCAGCAAGCAAAAAGCAAAATTAGGGGATGAATTTTTGGACATATTTCTAGCCCATCAGAAGGAGAATGGACCATACTTTGAGAATTACTGCTGTTAAAGAAATCATTTGTCTGTCTTAAAAGGACGGTATGGAGAATATAGGGGTAGCATGCCAAATCAGTGCCAAATCAAAGGTCCTGAAGAAGGTGATCCGTATACCACAGAAATGCATCAACGAGATTAAAAACACAAAACACAACAACTTGGATCCTGTACAGCTTTAGAACACCTTAAAATTATGGAAACCTCTTATCAAATTGACTTATAGTCTGTGGAATTATTTGGCCAGCCTTGAAACTGAACACCACCTAACTTTCCTTTGTAAATAGGTGCTGATCTAATGAGGTCTTCTATTATTACACTGGAGAGGTGGCAGGACTTGAATGTTGGTAGACACGATTCTGTGTTCTCCTACATCGTTTCTAGGCGATGGGATCTGTCTCGGCCTCATGGTCTAGTGGCTCACAGACCATAACACCACCCCATGTAGTTTATTATACATCAAAGGCCGTTTAGAAAACCCATCCCTGCCAGAGTTCACTGTGAACAGCCTCTTTCAGAAACCCTTGGGCATTCCTGTCTTGTGTTGATATGTTAGTTTTGAGCTGTTAGAAGTAATTGTTACCTTAATTGCTAGTATTTTTTTGAACAATTACCATGAGCCAGACACTACTTTGTAAGCACTTTATACAGTTTATCTCATTTCACCACAATCTACGAGGGAGGTACTATAATTATGCTCTCTTGACAGAGTAAAAACTGAGACTAAAGAAGACAACTGCCGAGATGACATCCAGAAAAAGTGGAGTCAGGATTTTAAACGCAGCCTGACTCCATTGACCTAGACCTTACCAAGCACGCTCATTGCTTCCTGTTCTGGCAAAATGTAGTGTTTCTTTACCTTAAGTTATTCATGAACATTTTAAAGGAGAAAAATCTCCTAAACTCCCAAGGTAAATTATTTTTAAATTATTTTTAGAATACTATTACTTAAAGATGTACAAACATAAAACTAGGAATGAATGCTAGCTTATACTATTTTTATAATTCTAAAACTGAAATAAAAATAAAATTTAAAAACAACTCCAAAACCCATAAAACTGAAATGAACGATAGAAGTTTAATGCTATAGATGATATTGTTTGAGGCAAAGTTGTCAATGCTGGGAGTAATAGTAGAAGAATTTTTTTTTCCTGATCTTATGCTTTATTTGTGGTCAAATGGGTCTTTTATTATTTTGGGCATAAAGTATTTTCATCATTATTGTTGATGTTTTTCTTCTAAACTGTTAAACTTATCTTTAGCAACTGATATATTATTTCGAGTTGGTAACCAATTGCAGAGTACATTCCAAAAAATACCATTTGCTGAATATTTCTAATTACATCCACACCGCTATATTTTCTAATAATGAACAGTGGCAAGTTTTTGGAGCAAAGACGAGACCCATGGGATATGTCCCCCTAGAAGCTTAGTTATGTTGACTGTCCGAGGTGAGTCTCTTTCCTGTTCGGCACGCTCTTGCTTCCCTGGTGAGGACTCGCTTTCTTCACTGTAGTTTTCCTCTCTCAGAACTGCCACGACCTCTCTTTGTACTGCTTGCTGTGAGGTCATTTGCCCTTCATTGGCGCCACCCTGAAGTGAACATACACATGAATGCGAGAACTGAAATTGAGCATTTGACAGCAGTGCTGCTGTTGGAATTACGTGACGGTAAATTTAAAGTACCATATTATGGGCCAGCCACAGTAATGTATTACAGGCTAGCTGATGATCCAACGCTGCTGTACAGTCTCAGTTCCCACGTGAGAAAAAGTTTTGTTTTGATTTAGTTTGGTAAATCAATGCAAAGGCTCTGAGGTCCTTCATTTGGCCATAATACTGAACAGTCAGAAAACATGTGCTAGGATATCACCAGACCTTGGGGTGTAGTGGGAACACACACACACACACACATAATCTAGGTAAGATCAGCTTACCTAGAGGTGGAGTGAGGCCCCTTTGTCTATTTTGAGGGGTATTACAAATGCTTCTATCCCAAAATAGCTCTCTTCTCTGTTGCCTTTCAGATTCTCCCTCTGTAAGATTAAAATCTTCCTTTTCCATGAAGCCCACCTTCTCAAGCTCAGCATATTTTATTTTAAATGCAAATGCCCCTGGGCAGAGGCAAAGTAACCTGACACAGTACCATAGTAAAAAAAAAATTTATACTACCATTTCCCTCTGGTGGTGGAATCCATTTAAACTAGAAAGCATTCGCTTTCTGAGTAGCAAAGACCAAAAACAGAAGAAGAAACAGTAAGAGCGAGGTTTTCCCTTTGCCAGGTCTCAGACCAGCGGATGCTGCATTCAGATGTGATCTTTGTATGTCTGACAATGTTTGTGGTATTAAAATTCCAGCACCTTAATCCCAATAGCACTGTTAAAAGTGAAGGAAGGAAAGTCTCACGTTTGAATCATATTCTATGACTAACATTTTCATAGGTGCTTCCTGGAAATCATGATTCATTTAAACTCCGGCATTCTAACTCCTGTTTGCTGAAAAGACAGGAGGCAGGGCTGCTCTGCACACTTCCAGCTTCCACCCAGCACTCAAAACGGTGCAGGGAGCTCTCTGGTCGTCACTGGCTCTCCTGGGTATCAGACAAGGGGAAGCCAGGCTGGGTACCTCCCTGCTGGGCTCCTTCCGCGAGCCCTGGCTTGGTTTTGCGCCTCAGACACCTGTTCCAGGGGCTGGAAGTGAACCTTCCTGCCAGGAGACGCAGTCTGTGTCCTGAGAGTGGGTCCTGGAGCCCCTGAAGCCTCCAGGTCATGGCGGTCCCTAGACTTCCCTCTTCTCCTTGGCACTGTCTTCACTAACAGGTCAGCCCTGATGCTTACTTGAGTACAATGTCATAAAAACAGGAGAACTACTGGGGTTGATTCATCCTGAGGGCGGCACCCTGAAAACCCTGTCCATTAGCTTCTGCCTTATGGCTCCATGCAGCTGACTGGGTCGCTGTTCTTCGGGAGGCCTTTCCTTCCTCTCTGTGAACTGCTCTGTAGCCTTTCAGTAAATTCACTTTTGATCAAGTTGGCCACTGGCCTAGAGTCCAGAGGGCTTCTCTGGCTTGTGCCCTTTGCTCCCAGGGGCTGCATTAGTGTCGTTCCATGACCTACTCCCCACAGCGATGGATTTGCCCATCTGGTTTCGCACATGCTGCACATGCGCCCATGTTTGTCCTTTCTTCCTAAGTGGAAAGTGTTCCTCCCTTACCCTGCCCCCCATGCCGTTTCCTACTGTGAATCAGAACTGAACTCATCTATCGGATGCTACGCTGGGAATACAGGTGTCGCACCGCGCGTGGCCTCCGCGCCTGAGATGGGAAATGCAGCTTTCACTCTGCCTCTCTTCTGTTTGTGCTTCTGCCTCCCAGCCTCAGCTTCTCTTTAGCCCCTGTCTCATGAGAGAGAGGAAAAACGTGGGGTGTTTATCATGCTGAGCAGGGTAAAACTGAAGAGGATGACAGAACTTTACAGTAGGGCAAATTATTTTGGATGAGAGGGAGAAAAAATAAGGAGGCAAGGAAAGCTAGGGGCAGGAGGACAGAGGAAGAAACACAGTAGAAGACGTGGGATGTTGAGGAGAAAGACATGTAAACAAGAATTTCAGAAAGACTTGCTTTATGAGTTTTCTGTATGCTGCCTTCTCCAGAAACCTTCAATAAAGAACAATTTGCTTTTCAGAGTTTAGCATGTGAGATTTACTTTTCTCCTGAAAGTCTTTCCACACAGGGATGAACCTGAAGGAGGGAGCAAGTCGGGCTGATTTAATGGGGCATGCGTTTCTTATTGCGCATTCTTCTCCTCCTGACGGGGGTGGTAAGGATAAAGAATGCCTGGCCAAGTTTGCAGTGGAGAGAATTTTGATACTTTATGCTGTTTTTCCTGCCCAGGACATGGCATTCTACTGAAAGTTCTAAATGTGCTCCTTCTTCATTCCAAATTGTATTCAGTCTCAGAGTATTTTATTTTGCTCAGTTTGCCAGGGAGGACGTCCACCTGGCGCCTGCCGGACTGCGCTCGGGCTGCCGAGAGAGCCCTGAGGCTGCCACCGCCAGCCCCGCGCCGCCCCCCACAAGGTGGACATGGGCACTGTCATCACCTCTGCCTTCCACTGTGATTTTATTTATTGGGCTGATATTTTTCTTCATAGCTCTCTAAGAACCAAGCTTCATGGATTAGGGCTCGAAGAGAGGAGAGCTTTTGGAATTTGGAGCTCATGGTGGGTGGCAGCACAGAGTCCTTGAACATCTGTTGATGTGGAGAGTGTGGTGTTAGGAAGGCCCAGAGGTTCCCTGAGAGAACCGGTCCTGTGCAAGGTTCCTTTCTATCATCATCCCTGAATAGTTGTGAGCCACCGAAGGGTTACGTTTCTTTTAGGAAGAGAGCAACCAGTGTTTTAGTGATCAATTTAGACATGCACCCCTTGTAGTGATTAGTGCATGAAATGATTAGATTCATTGTTATGGTGCTAAATTTAGAAATAAAAAATACAAAAATTTTTAAATCTTTAAAATTCGTTAAGGCTCAGAAAAGCTTCTTGAGAAGCTGATTTTCTATTTTAGTGAGAGAAAAATGTACAAAGAATGTCAGTTCAAAAAATTCATAAAGCCTGCATTATGCTCAGTGGAAATATTTCTTTGAAAAAGAGAAGAGGTTGGTACTTAAAGATTCAGGCATGAATATTTTATTTTATTATTTTTTTTAGGCACGAACATTTTATAGAGCCTTGCCAAGAAATGAGACTGAACTTCTCCCAAAATGGGAAGAGTTTTAAAGAAACAGGAAGTGATTGGTTTTATTATAGGTATATGAGAATAGTGGGTACCATTAGAAGTTTTGCAATCAAAATCAGGGATATTTTAGATAAAAGAATGTGTATTGCCATTCTCTCATAGTGATGGTTATTTGAGAGTATTCTGCAGACATGATGAGCAATTCAAACCACATGGGCTGTGGTTCATTCCAGTGGTCCTGTGAATAGTCACACTAGCATTTCCTGGCCTCTGCTTTTTGAAACTTGTGCATTTGTTGGAGTTGGAATGCATTTTAGGTGAAATACCTTTTAGTTGTACATGTTACTGTATGAACAAATAGCTGCCTACATGGCTACCACAAATTGTGCCATTGACCCAGTTTGAAATTGGGGTGTGAAGCTCAGTATAACCAAGTAAACACAAGGCAGGTAGGACTGAGTGATCATCTCTTTCTTGATGCCAAGTATTTCATCAGAAAAGAAACCAAGCACTTCCTGGCAATCCCCTCTCACCCAAATCCCTTCCTACGTCAGTAGGCGAGCCTTTCTGAGGCCATGACATAGCCTGAGGTCCCGTCTCCGAGATTCTGCCTGCGTGCTCCCTTATTCGTCACAGCATTGTCTTGGATGTTGAGAGTAAGTAAACCCCACGAAATCCAAGAGCTGACCGCATCCTAGGGGTAAGCTGTGACATTGCCTTCTTTGTGCAGAGGAGAGACTCGAGACCAGGGCTGGGAAAATGATTGCCCTGGGTATTACAAGTGGTAGAACTGGTGACTCGAGCCAGATCTTTATAGATTGTTTTTGCTATTTTGTTCTGTGTGTTCAATCTGTAACTCTTTGATATCACTTTTTACCTGAGATCTGAAATTGATTTAGAGTAAGAAGGCCCTATGTTATTGATTTAAAGAATCATGTAAGGTTAGAGTGAGGCAAGGCTGCTCTGAAATGGCATCCTGCTGATTGGTTATATTATTAACTATCAAACATGAAGAGCTATCTAATAGCTAATGATTTTTTTTTCGAAGAGCTTTATCTGGCGGAGTATTACTGGCAACATCATGATATTGTGATTACATGTCCAGAAGTAGCGCCTCCCCCTGCTCTTACGCAATGTACCTCATAAAGGGCCTTTCTAGAAAGTAATTGTGGAGGGGCTTCCATTTCAGAGATACACTTAAAACAATAAAAGTAAGTAAAACACAGTTTTTCTATCCTCCTATCTTAAATCAAAAATACTTACGAAGAAAGTAATTGCATTAATCTTCAGAATACCTTAATATTTCTCTTTCAAGAATGTAAGTGCTTGTCTGCATTGAAGATATTTGTTCCTAGTAAAATTTAACAGCACTGAGATGTAGCCGTAGTGTTGAGATCCAGCTAGACACTAGAACTGTCTTTTCATTCTTAGTTTTTTATCTCTCTACGACACCATCCCACCTAATCCTGACATAACTTAAAGCAACAGTGTGCTTTTTCATGAATGACATTTCTTTTGTCAGGGTTTTGCCTAGAGAGATTTCTGTGGAGGTTTTGAAGCGCCACTCTCAGACTCCTCTCCTTGTTCACCTTTATGGATTTATGCATCAAACATTTATGGAGAGCCCGAGCTGCTTATGTTGCTTCTCGAGCTTGCCTACCCGGCTCTTCAGCTTCCTGAGAGAACGGACTCTGTGCCCGGGGATTGTAGTAGGGATGTAGAGGGAACACAGACGAGTAAGATTTCTCCTACCAGGGAGCTTACCTTTTAGTGAGACGAGACTCAGTGTAAAAAAGCAAGCAAACAGACAAACCAGATAATTTTAGAGAGTTCTAAGAGACAGAAGGGAATGGCCTCTGTGAGGAGACAACGTTGAAACTGAGGCATGTATAAAAAGAAGCAGCTCAGTAGAACAAAGCTTGGGAAAGAGGATTTGGGGCAGAGGAGACAAGTACAGGGATTTCTGGGTGAAAAGTCCTTCTTAAGTTCTGCTTATGAAGAGAGCCACTGAGCACGGGAGTACAGTGTGAGATGAGGCTTTGTAGGCCAGAGTAAGGATTTTAAACTTTAAGGCAGTGGGAAATCTGTCAGGAAGATTCTGGAAAATGGGCATTTGGGCATGCTAGAAAGTGAAGGCACCTGGGTATTGACCCGTCTTTTCCCCTTATGAGTGAGTTTTGCTTTGCTGATTCAGAGTTTGATCCAAGAATTAGGCAAGCTTAAATGGAAACCTATAGATGAGGCATTTGATCTATGTGTTAAAAAAATTCACTCTGACTGCTACGTAGAGTGGATTGTATGAGAACAATACTGGAAATATTTAAAAGGAACTTGCTGAAGATTGAATGTGGGGAGATAGGAAAAGAAAAGAATCAAATTTGACACTTAGTGTCTCATTATTACCACTGGCTGAGGTAGGGAAGAATCGGAGAGGAGAAAACTTGGGGAGGAAATGGTGAGTTCTACTTGATATACTAAGATGAAGTTGCCTGTGAGAGATGCTATTGTTCCTTTACTTTTGAGACTGGCTTGATTGACTGGTTCTGAATTCCCATGAGGACCATTTTCACAGTGCCAATTCTCACTCCCGCCTGTCTCCATATACACCCCTTAATTTCAGGAATTCAGGTATGTCAGATTTCTAAGTCTGATAAGCAAAAGCCACCACTCTCAAAGAGTTTATCAAACAATGTGTGCAGCTGGGCCCATACTGGAAAAAATAACTTAGAAATAGGGGAAGTTAACTCCTTCTGTTCAGTGGCCAAACAAATACCACAGGTAATAAGCCCTTGAGAGTTTAGGGAAGACACAGTGACTACAGGCTGAAGTGCTAGGAAAAATTTCCTAGAGAAATTGGAACTTGATTTTGGAAAAGGGGACTTGGAATATATCCAATCCCTTAGAACCAGATCAGCATGGTTATTGACAATGTCTTAAAACTAGGATTTTGGTGATCATGCCCCAAGTAGAAATTGACCTTCCAAGTCTCATTTCAGAAAATTAATTTTGCCCTAAATGCTTTCAAATATAATAAATGAACTTCTGATGAGCATCAGTATGTAGAGAGGGAAATAACCTAAGTTCGCAAGGATATCTTAAGATTTAGATTTTAATTATTTACCTAATTTAAATTGAGATGATCTGGAGTGTGAAGCCCTGTTGTATGACAGGAATTTTAAACTTGTGGAAGGTGATGTAATGAATGAGATAAACTTCTGTGCTTTCATTAATGGTTATATGTATGCACTTGAGGGGCATATGAGAGAAGGTTCTGAGTAGTGTCCAGAATAATATTGATATTTTTAATACTTAGTGTGAGTACTTACTGCAGATAACAGAGGCATATGATAAAAAGCTTTCACCGTAATGAGCAGAGCAGTATGGATCAGAAGACACTGAAGTAAAATGTATGAAATCAGATTTTAAAGGAACTGACACAGGCCACCAAAGCTTTGTGGGGAAATGGGAAAAAAGCAAGGTAGAGAAGTGTGTATCCTGATAAGGACTGAGACAAGGTGAGCTGAGAATTGAACAGCTGAAGTTCAACCACTTGAAGACAAAATCATTCCTAGCTACTCATGGACTGTGACTCTCGAATGACAATGACACGATGAGAAAAACCACATGTAAATGAAGTAAATTATAAGTAGAGGCAGAGGCTCCACTTTGGTGCCTCTGCCTCTACTCTAGGGAGGATTTTGGGTGGACTGAGCCTATGAAGTAATCACTTGAGCTACGACCTCCTGTGCAGAATATATGACTTTTGCTTTCCCTGCGAATCAGAGTCTGTGTAAATTACACATCGTTTAGATACATATCCACATGGTCCCACCTTTCCTACTGGCCATCCTCAGTGCCAGGGGAACTTTGGACTGGGAAGTGTTGAGAGTTCACTCTCTGGTGACCGTTCAGTTCAGCCTGCTCGGTCGGCTGCTGCTCTTGCCTCGTGAAACTTGAGAGGATTAGGGCAGGCCAGAGTGGGTAGGTGCTGCAGAACAATACAGGGAGTCAGAGTAATGATTATTACAATTTTATCAAAAGAAAATTAGCCACCTGGGTTCAGAGTTGGGAATCTTCCCAAAACTTGCTGCTTCTAGCCTCGTGTTCCTCCGGTTTCAGCAGCCTCGGGGAAAGACGACTTTAGCAGAGAACAGCACAGTCTTGTAGCTCGGAACCTGAAAAGTGTCTTGCTGTTCCAGGCACCCTGTAGGTCAACAGGGTGTTCAACAGATAGCTTTGTGTTTCTTCCTGATTTTTCTTCCAAAGAAAAGATATAACAGAGAGATGCTTTATGAATCTTGACCCCTGTTTAGAATTTCCTCACAGTTTAAAAAAAAAAAAAAAGCAGAGAAATTCCGTCTTCTCACACTCATTCCAAATAAAATCAACAGAGATGTCAGGTCAATGGAAAATAGCTGGTCCTTGGGATTTTGCCGCTCTCTCAGTGCTTCTGGTCCTTTTAGGGTCTTTACAGTCAGACTCAGGGAAAGTTAGGCTATCAAATAGAAACAGTGTAAAATCATTGTTAATTTCTAACCAAATAAGTATTTATTTAAATATGTATTCGCATTAAACACGAAGTACGAGGGTTTAGAGCAGCTCTAATACCCAGGGAAATAATCTCAGAAACCAGCACAAACACTCAGTACACACAGTGGTCAGCAAATTCCAGCCCAGGGACCAAATCCAGCCTCCACTGATTATATGCGATCCCCATGCTAAGAGGGGTTTTTACCTTCTAAGTGATTGAAAACAAAATAGAAGGATACTGTTTTGTGACATTAAACTTATATAAAATTGACAGTATTGTGCTCGTGAACAAAGTTTTATTAGAACACAGCCATGTTTCGTTTCATTTATGTATTGTCTATGGCTAGTTTCACACTGCAGTGGTAGAATTGAGTAGCTGTGGTGGAGACTATCTGATCCACGAAAACAAAAATGCTTACTATTCAGCCCTTTATTGAAATATTGGCTTGCTGACCTCAGCTCTAAGAGCAAGACAATAAACTGAAAAGCATATTTGACCTGAAGCAGAATTAATTTCAGTGTTACTATAGCTATATAGCGGGGATTTAAACCCACTAGCATTTATTTTGATTACTGATGTTTGGAATAATTTCAACCTATTAAAGGTTAACCTGAAATAAATTAATTTATTCAATCATTCACTCAGTCAACAAACATTAAGTGGCAGCTATATTCTGGGCCATGATATTCTATAGCAAGTAAGAGAGATGGGACTGTACTCTCATGAGATATCAATTTGAGTGTTTTTAAAGCACACATAAATAAACTTACATTTTCTCTCAGCACCTAGAACATTTCTCTCCTCCAATTAAGTTGATACTTTGGCATTCTTGTGTATCCCTCCACTCCCTCACTGTCCTGACACTTTATGTCCAGTTCATCCACAATGCTAATATACTTTGTAATATTTGTTTTAGTCTGGTTATTCTCGCTTACAAGTAAACTCCTTAAGTTAAATAATAATAACTATAGCTTTTTACCACTAAGTCATCTTTTAAAATTCATTATTTGCTTCTCTTCTAATTGCACCAGTGACTAGATAATTACTAAAGTATCAATCAACTGTGTGGGTAAAATCTAAGATACTTGAAGCAAAAATTTTATGTCCTAGATCTTTGAGAGTTCCTTTGCTAGTAATTTGTTTCTTTTCTTCTTTGTATATGTTCAATTCTTCATTTTGTCCTCATAAACAAGATAATTCGTCACTTGGCATGAAATTCTAAGATCAAAACTATTTTTCCTTAAGAACTAGGCAAATTCTTGCTTCTGTTATAACTAATAGACATTCTGTCAATCTATTTCAAAGTTCTTTTTTAAAAGAGACTTTCTAACCCTATGCTAGAAGCTTTTGGGGGGTTTCTTTAATTGTTGATAGCCACCTGTCTGTCCTCCATTTCTCTTGTTTTGTTATTGTAAGAGTGTTATAATTGAAGTCATACAGCATGTAACTTTTTGAGATTGACTTTTTTCACCCACTCAGCACCTTTCATTGGTGATCCATCCAAGTTGTCGTGTGTATCAATGGTTCATTTCCTTTTATTCTATCGTGTGGATGTACCACCATTTGTTTAACCATTCACCTGTTGAAGGACATGGGCATTCTTCCCAGTTTGGGGCCAGTGAATAAGGCTGTTATGAGCATTTGTATACAAATGGAGGGCATATCTTTGGCAGCCACCTCCTCAGAATAATTGCACTGAAAATTGATGGAGTGCTCCAAGTTCTACTCTTGATGATCAGAACCTGGAGTCAGATTGGTCCAGTTAATGTATTTTCCTCATTGTTCACTCAGAGTGCAGTATCTTCTGCTTCATTAAACTGAGTCACCCTGTGAAAACCCTGCACTAGTTTTGGTTTAGAATGTGAAACTTTCCCCCAGCTTCCTTGTTCCCAAACTTTGTATGCATCAGGTTCACCCAGGGAGGATGCTAATTCACAGGGCTGGAGTAAGACTCAGGTATTCATATTCTCAGCTCTCTCCCAGATGACTCTAGTATATTGACGGATAGTAGTTCATCTCTTATTTTCCCTAAGAGAGAAATAAAAAAATGCATTGGGAAAAGGGGTTCTTCTCTCTCTTTGTATAAGCGCTGGTCAGAGCAGTTCGGTTCTATCTTGGTACCTTCTGCGTGCTCATTATGCTGTTCTCCTGTCAGGCATACAATCACAGCCCCTCCTAAGATTCTTTTAACTTACTTTGCGATCAAACAGGGCCACCGCTGCTGAAAAGGATAAGCAGTTAGTAGAATAAGCACCAGAAAGAGCTATAAAATTAAGCCATTCCAGAAAACCTCCTGTTGAAGTCATCGCTGCTTAGAGACAGCTCAGGAAACAGGAATGCTGAAGTAGCTTTACGAATACGCTTTTGCGGAGAGGAGGCTCACGGCATTGCTTTGTTTCCCTCGCCGCGCTCAGTCCTGTCCATCAGGCCTAAAGTTTTCTGTTATTCTCACCTTCTCTGCAGCAGCATGACTAATATTTTCCTGGGCAACCTTGCTTACTGAACACCTGAGATGGAAACTTTTAAAATGCCGGGGAGAGGCTTAGGAGAAAATTACTGTGCCAGCCTGAGGTTGGTGCTAAGATGGGGTAACAGAAAGTATTTACTTTGAAAGCTCTCTAGCCCCTTGGATCATATTGTTAAAGGCCTGGGAAGTAGACCTCTTAGAAGCTGAAGATTCATCAAGTACTTTCACTAGAAGAGAAGTGTATGCTCACCTCTGCTCTTCTTTCTGTGAGCATCAGAGAGTGCCAGGACTTTGTCGGCACGCTGCATTTCCAGGAGAAAGGTTATAAAGGGCCAGAAGAAAATGTTTATGCAATTGAGATTATGGTTGCATGACAGACAACACCAGAAAGATGTACTAAAAGGAGAGACCCAGAAAGAAAGCCACCTGGGTTTTGCTCCTGATACTGACCTGTCAAGTTTCTTTTCTTGGTGTCTTTTCCCCACCTGTGAAAACAGAAGGTAGACTAGAGTGAGGGTGGAAACTGGTGGTTCACAGATGCACTTTTTCTTTTTTGGTTTCACAGTTTTTCTTTCTTCCCTTTGTTGTCCCCACCCTTTTTTAATTTCTTTTTCCTCATTCTCCATCATGTTTAAAGCAAAACCTAAATATTGAGAAAGCCCACCTAACAGTACGTGTTCAGATTCTCTTAGGAAATGGGGACGGATGGTAGCACCAGACCTGTTCTCTGTGGGGCACCCGCCTCCCCTCAGAAGTGGCACACCCCATTCTGTGGTGTCCCCATCACCTCCTACTGCTCCTAACACCAACACTTAGTGTCAGCTGGCACCCATCCCTACATCGTTGTTTGTCCTGCAGAGAGAAATACTATTCCCTACCCACGTCTCTACAAAAAGGGTGAACATGAAAGATAGACCATAACATAAAGCTTGCATTAAAATAAAAGAGGAGGAGTGGTGAGAGAGGGTAGTTAATTTGCTTTCTTCTCTATTAACTTGATCACATCTCTAACGTTTTCCTCACAACATAAATATTCTAAGTCTGTCAAACTTGCCATTTTAGTTTAGCACACGTTAGCTAGGTGCTGTATCGTTTAATGAATGAGGTGAATCCTGTGTCCCGATATCCGAGAGCATTGGTATGATCTGTGCCCGTGACCATGCAGCGCGGCTCAGGCCCCCTCCCGTTGGCATGCTGCTCTATCCCCTCTCGTGCGAACATCCTTGGCATGTTGTTCTGTTCCTGTGTTCTTTGCCTTCGCTTCTGTTCTTTCACTGAGTAGGCAAAGGCATGTGGGCTTAGGTATTTAATTTCTCATTAAAACAAACTGCAAACTAAACTCAAGATGCTACATTTTAAATCTCTCAACTTTCAATCTTGAATAAATTCAGGCCCTCAATAAGTATTTGGTATCTACTATATTCTAGGATTTGTGCTCCCCATGGTGATATAGAGAAAAATCGAAGTCTCCCTGACTCACAGGCTAGTGAGAGTGAAAGACGAGAAAGATATTCCTGATCATATGAAGTCCGCGGCCCTGCCAAAGATTAGCAAGGGGGCGGAGGGGCCATTGGTCATGTAAAGCTAGACTTATTAGACTTGCTGAGCTGGGGAGAGCATCACCTGATGCTTCAGCTGCACGATGGAGTGGTCTTTTTTAATTAAATCATTTTTATTGTTATTCTATTATAGCTGTCCCAATTTTTCCCCTTTGCCCTCCACCACCCACCCCACCCCCACTCCCACAGTTGATTCCCACACTCTTGTCCCTGTCCATGGGTCATTCATCCATGTTCTTTGTCTAGTACCTTCCCTTTCTTTCTACCATATCCCCCTTAGAATTCATCTAGTGCAGGCGATCAGCTAGTGTCAGCTAGGCGGATGGCTTTCATAGCTAGCATGATTGTGAAGCTTCCGACTTTCAAAATGACCACAGAGCTATAGAGAGGAATAGGGAGCCCTGGAACTTGCTGTTTTGACTGAGACTGAGCCCATTTTCTTAAATAAATGCCCCTTGGAGTTATTGTAAGTCTTTGGTTAATTCCCAGAGTTGTAAAATCCCATTTAACTGATTGACTTGGATCATTTTTACCATGCAAGGCCCACAATTTCTGGAACTGTAAATAGAAGATATGTATCATCAGTTTCTTAATGAATTAGTTTGAGTTGTTGTAATGTTTTACTAGGAAAATATTGTTTATCTGTTTATTCCCTGCTATGTTCCCAGTGTTAGAATAATAGGCATTCACAAAATTATTAATAAATTAATAAATCTGTTAAAAGTGACTTCTAAAGAAGTTTACTGTGTTATTAAATGTGATTATTATCTCCTATCCTGGTGTTTTTAAACCCCTTTCTCTCTCAGGGCTCTGTCTGTTCAACCTGTACATATACTTGGGTCTGTCCTTCCTCTAAACAAAATGTCCTCTTTTAATTCTTACTCTCTCTGGCTACTTCAGTGTCTCTAGTTCTCTCTCCCTTAACTTACATTATTTACTCCTGAAGCCACTGCAATCTTTCTTCCACATCTATAATGCTAGATCCCATGAAATAGACTATTTATCATTGCTAAACGCAATTGATGACTTTGGAGCCTTATTTTATTTAGTAGATGCTACTCTTTTATTTGATATATTTCCTTAACCTTCATGCCATATTTCTCTTCTAGTTCCAGTCTCTCTCTTTGAACAGTGTTCTCTCCCTGTTCCTTCCTTATGGTTGGTCTTTCTCTGAGTTTTGTCCTTACTTCTTCTTCTCTTCTCTTCTCTTTCTCTCTGTTCTCTTCCTGTAGAAAGATGATTAGTCCAGGGAAGCATCTGACTGGAACACCAAACATAGAGTCAAACCAGAATCTCAAAATTAACTGTCTACGCACTTGCATTTATAGCATTCCCTCATTTTTCTCCTGGAAATGTTCTTGTCCTTTTTTCCCCTTCTTGTTCTCTTTCTCCATCACATTAAACTTCCCTTTCTCCTTTACCATCTCCATCCAATCAGTCATTAGGAGCTGCCAGTTCCACCTGGTACACATGTCTTGAATTGTCCTCCAACATTATTCCCTCTGTATTTGCCTTGATTTGGAAACTCATTAGCTTTAATCTGTATCATTTAGTTAATCTCCTGACGGCTCACCCTCTCTTCTGTTCTCCTCATGCCACTGCTCCAATAAGATGCAAGAGGGTTATATAGGAAAGATCAGGTTGATATCTACTTTATTATTATTTAAAAATTTTTCCACTCATCTATCAGAAACCGTGAAGAGGCAGCAATCCTCCTTGGTATTATACTTAATTTACTGAGTATACCCTTCTAAGCTAATGGCAAATTTGAGCAGTATCCAATTTTATAACAATGGATCATTGATCCTGCTAATTCCTATCAAGTAATGTATTATTGTACGGCTTGGAGGCCTTTCCTGGGTAGCGATTTTGGCTCCCTCTCAAAAACTGTTCCCTGCTTCTTTCCCAGCAGCGCCCACCTCCCACCCAGCCACGGCCCCAGGGGAGGCCGACCACACTTCCAGGACTGGGGCAGAAATCTGTAGCAGAGCTACGGCAGCCCTCCCGGTCCTTTTTCACTTCGAATGGTGTGTGTGGGCAAAGACATACGTCAAAATTCTATCTGAGCCTTGAAATTTGCTGGAACCTTTTGGGAATTTCCTTTCTCGCTGATAAAAAGAGACACACAAAAGAGGGAAAATGTGGCTTCTGTTTTTCTACTGGACATTGTCATGAGGATGTGATTCCTGGAGCTGCTGCAGCCACCCAGTAGGCATTAGAAAGGCTAGCTGTGGCAAAAGACCCATTTGCTGAAGGTGACGGTGTGGCAAAATGCAAAGAAGGTGGGCCTTGGATAACGTTTTTCAGTTGCACTGCATTTAAAACTCTTCTAATGAATGAGGGAAAACATTCCCCTTTTATTTAAGACAGTTGCATTGAAGATGTCTATTTCTTGAGGCCAAACTCATCCTGATATGCTAAGTAGTGATTTTGCTAGGGTGGCATTTGCTTGGTGACTGAGGATCTCATTTGTCATTAGAGAAGTTTTGTCTCAAGAACTGTTATTCTCACTTAATTTGATTTTTTACAGAAGATCAAAATCATGTAAGAACTAAAAGTACAATAAATTTGGAAATCTATTAGTCCAATTTCTAACAACTTCAATTCCTTCCCTGGAGCTGGTGAGGCATAAAATATAACTAAATCGATACTAATATTTCAACTTCCTTATTTCTAGACATTAAGAAACAAGGGCCCAAACAGTTTAATGACTTGCTGGTGACCTTACCACTGTAACAAACCTATAGCAAACAGTAGCAATATTCAGGCTGCTGCTTCATTCTCCACTGTTGGGCACACTTGGTTTCATCCAAATTTTTACATATCGAGTCACCCTGTGATTAGCTCTGCCTTCCGTCAGGAAGGGTTCAGTCATCCTTGTTCAGTCATCCACATGCTGCTTCTCCTTATATGCCTGTAGATGGCCGCTCTTAGTCTCCATGACACTAAACAGGCATATTTGTAAATATGCATATTTGCATATTTGTAAATAGATTTGACCCACACTGTTTGAAAAGTGACAGCCAAGTCCCACCGAGTGATGGTCAAGCATTGATGCCACAGAGTTCAAGATTTCTAGATTCACTTTTGATTAGTCTAAGTGTGTAAGTAAACTAGCAAGTCCAGGCAATTACCCAAAAAAGTTTAAGTCCAGAAAAAGCACTTGGCTTTCATGTTTTTGATGTTAGAGTCTGGGGTTTTTGTTTGTTTTTGTCTCCAATATCGTGTGCTAGTGTAGTTCTGGACCTGGTAGTATACCTGAATCTCCCTGGAAGATCTCCTGTTGAGGGCTTTCTAAAACAGATGGAACGAAAGTAGTCTGATGACATGAAGCCAGATTGGGCTGAGGAAGCAGGCTCTGACAGTGTGATCGCTGACCTCCAGGCACAACTTGGAGTTTGGGCTATTTGGTTTCATTCTGATTCTCCACTGGTTCAAGTCCCATGGAGGTCCCAGCCAGCCTTCATAAGCAGCTGCTGCACTCACAAAGCAGGGAGGCCTGGCTCCTGACCTTCTCCGAACTTTGCCTCGGTTGTGCTGACTAAATACTCCATCTAAACACTCACGTACCATTCCACCATTATGTCATTTGCCTGGGGCTTGTTTTCTTGAGAAGGGAGTGGAGTGAAAAAAAAGTTATTGGAACAGTGTTGGTGTAATTGAATTGTACACATATTTAGCATTGAGATCCTGGAGCAACCTAATTTAAGCTTTCATTTGTTCAGATCGATAGGATGTTCATTAAATTTCAAGACGTACTTTGAATTTCACTGGAGGTACAATTTCCTTGGCGAGAGATGTCTGTATTGCACCATCTTCCCAACTGTCATGATGGCTTCTTGGCCGAAACTCACGTGTGGAGGACTGGGGTGGTAGTTGGGGTGCAATGCAGCAGTTCTGTTTTCTGAGGTGTTGATGCCTTTGGAATGCTTGTAGCCTAGAATAGCATTTTTCCTCACAAAATAATTGGTTGATAGTTTATAATTAAGCACATCATCATGTGTTATTGGTTCAAAGCAAACCCTGATAATTTGAGTATATTTTGCTGGAAGATAAAAATCCCCTTGATTTTTTTTATTACTAATAATAGCATTTCCCTTTTTCAGTCACATGGCAAAGACTTTGGTAGGACAGAGGTAGGCAAGAAGATGTTACATTTGAGTATTTCTATCCCCTAAGGTGAAAGTTGCTATCGTTTTGTTTGTGGCCATAAATGGCAATGAGTGATTTGTCCTTAAGGATCACATCTTAAGACTTGAGTAGGGGTGGTGAACACACAATACAATGTACAGATGATGCATTACGTAACTGTACACCTGAAACCTATGTAATTTTATTAACAGGTATCACCCCAATAAAGTCAATAAAAATGAAATAAAAACAAAAACAGACCTTTTTTTTCTTTCTTTCCTGCATAATAACCCACTGCTGATCTCTACAGTTATGCTATCACTTGTTTGGAGAAATATAAACTAAAATTTTAAGGTTTTTTGCTTTGTTTTTAGTTTGGATAGGTTTTTCTTATGCAGGTTCTGATAGCCAGCGATATGGTGGTGGAGAGCATTCGGCTTTTGTCAAGTCCAAATCTTGTCCTGTTCTGGTTAAACACAATATCTTTAAAGAGGAGGATAGAAAATGGTTGTGAGTTGGGAGGAAAGAATGACAATCATTTACCTGTGACATTCACAACTGGAATCTAAGGGGAGAAGGGTTAAGATACGTATAGGATATTGTTAAATATAAGAACCCCTATTCCTGAGAAGTTACGGGGCATGTCAAGGCCTTAATGCCTTAAATGAGCTGAGCCAGGCTCAACTCATAACTATTTTTATTGTCCTCTTATAGTGTGGCAGATCATTTTTTCTCCAAAGAGAAAAAGGACCTTTTTTTAAATTCAGCGGCACATCCTAATGGGGGCAGCTCTCAATGTGTACATGGTTCTAATACTTAGGAGTCTTAGTTCTTTCAAGGAACTAGATGCCGTATCATGCATTGCTATGCGTGCACCCATGTGTCTATCATTCCCTCCCTCCTTTCCTTCTCATTCTTTCACTCATTCACAGTGAGTGTTTTTTACTTGCAAAGCATCAGGTAATGTGTCATCAGGGATAAATAAGACACTAAAGAAACCCATGGTCTACCAAGGAAGATAACATTTGTATTCATATAATGATAATGCGGTGTGGAAAGTGATATGAGCCATGTGAGAGGGGTGAGGGCCAGCAGGAACTGAGCGGAGGAGAGGCCTCTTCCAGCAAAGGAAATCAGGGAAGTCTTCAGATTTTTGCTTAGAAGTCAGAAGGTTTTGTGGCAAAGAAAAAAGAATTGATTTGAATGAGAAACACATCCAGAACAAGAATTTGGTATCCCGATGGCCTGAGACAACTTGTCTTCCTCTTTCTACTTGAATTCATAAAGGATTTTTGACTTTTTATTCCCTCATTTGGGCCAAACTATCCCAATTGCAATTAGTCTATATAAATGGAGGTTTGTTTTATGACCCTTTTCTCTGCCATAGATACTTGCATGACATCTGTGAAATGAATTCCAGAGATTATAGTATAGAGACACCTTTTAAGACTTTCCTTATAACCATGGGAATTTCTCCCAACCAGAACAATAAATTTTGGAGCCACAGGGGTCTTTAGAGATTGTTATCTAGGTTAACTAACTGCCTCCACTTCATAGATGAAGAAACTCGGGCCCAGAGAGGCAAAGTGACCGGGGTCTGTTATAAATGACCTAGTTAGAAGCAGAGCGTAGATTAGAACTAAGGTTCCCTTGCTACCTTTTCCAACATACCATGTTTCCTCTGTTATATGCTTATGTAATTTGAATCAAGTCAGCATGAGTAATATAATAAAGGAGAACTGGGAGAAAAGGTAGCAGCAGGAAGATCATTTAGAATATCTATGACTGCAGAAAGGGTAGACAGTTTTTGTGAAAGAAACTTCCTTTCTTTCTTCCTGTGCTTTGGTCCATTCTGCCCCATTGTTGGCACAACTTGGGAAATGAAGGCAACTCTAATCATCAAAATGGTACCCAGCTAGGCAAGCCTGTTTTTCAGTGACCTATGGTGCTTCCCACACTCACACCTCTCATTTTACTTAAGGTCTAGGGTGGATTTTGTTTTACCTTCACTTATTCCTTCTCCAGTGATCTTTCCTTCTTTATGTAGATCCAAGTTTCTGAGCAGTATCATTTCCTTCTTTCTAAAGAACTTCTTTTAACATTTCTTGCAAGACAGGTCTACTGGCAACAAATTTCCTCAATTTTTATTTGTCTGAGACAGTAATTTTTCCTCCTTCACTTTTGAAGGATAATATTATAGAGTACCAAATTCTAGATTTTTTTTCTCTCCATTAGTTAAATATTTCACTCCATTCTTTTCTTGCCTTCATGGTTTCTGAAAAGAAGTTTGATGTAAGCCTTATCTTTGTTTCTCTGGTTTCTTTTAGGAATTCTTTACCTTTGATTCTCTGTAACTTGAAAATGATATATTTCATTGTCATTTTGGGATCATTTATCCTGCTTGATATTCCCTCAGCTTCCTGGATCTGTGTTCTGGTATCTGACATTAATTTGGGGGAAATTCTCAGTCATTATTGTTTAAAGTATTTCTTCTGTCTCTTTCTCTCTTTCTTTTCCTCCTAGTATTCTCATTACACATGTTATACCTTTTGCAATTGTCCCATGCTCCTTGTATATTATCTTCAGTTTTTTCAGTCTTTGTTCTGTTTGCTTTTTTTGTTTTGAGAATTCTTATGATATATTCTTAACCTCAGAGGTTTTGTTCTCAGCTGAATTTATTTTACTAATAAAGCTCATCAAAGACATTCTTCATTTCCGTTAGTGTTTTTGATCTCCAGCATTTCTTTTTAGTTCTTTCTTAGTTTTCATCTCTCTGCTTACATTGCCCATCTGTTCTTGCATGCTGTCTACTTTACCCATTGGAGCCCTTACATAGTAATCATAGTTGTTTTCAACTACCTGTCCAATAATTTCAACATCCCTGCTGTGTCTGGTTCTGATACTTGCTTTGTCTCTTCAAATTGTGTGGGTCTTTTTTTTTTTTTTTTTTTCTTTTTTTTTTTTTTTTTTTTTTTTTTTTTTTTTTTTTTTTTTTTTTTTTTTTTTTTTTGCCTTTTGTTTTACCTTGTAAATTTTCTTTCTTCCTTTTTTTTTTTTCTTTTTTGGTAGCCAGACATGATGTACCTGTTAAAAGAAATTGCTGTACATAGGGCATTGGTAATGTGGTGGTACAGTATGGGGAACAGGGAAGCAATCTCAAGTCCTATTATCTCTTGGTATTTTAGTGATCCCGTGTTCTGGACTGTGAACTTCACAAGTGTTTCTCGGGTTTTTTCCTCCCCTTTTGGTGGGGTATAATGACCAGTGGGGCCTGGAGCTGGTTATTTCACTTCTCTGTTGGTTAGGCTCTGGTTAACCAGTTTCCCTTGAGGTCTGGCCTTGTTAACAAGAAGAGAGCATATTGTAAACTAGGAATGACTCTCCTTTCTTTTCCCGTCATAAGTTTACACTTTTCTCTCTAGAATGCACAGCTTAAATGCTAAAGCGCTATTTCTTTTGGGCTGTCCCACTAATAAACCTTAAGAAAGTATTTTGCCATAAAGTCAAATATAGTTGAGCAGTTTGGAGTAAGATGCACCCTTCTGTAAGAACAGACAAAAATTTCCTTTCCAACTTTCCCAGTCCTTAAAGCCAAAGATTATTTTATTGCTGATCTCTGGCAAATATTAGTTGGGTGTCAAAACCTGTCAATTTTGAAATGGGTAGGAAAAGAGAAAATGAAATGGTTGAGAATGAAAGAGTTTAAGGAGCAAAAGTGTAGTCAAATTAATATGTAAATGGGATAATTGTGGGGTGATAAAATACCTGGTTTTCTGAATGTAGGAGGAGCCATATAATATTTCTTCTAGAATTATAGGTTGGATATCTGCACTATAACTGAAGAGACAGGCTGCCAAAGGAATATCCTATTCTCCCAAATAAACACATTCTTCTATAAGAAATAAAGGTGAGTGTGCCAAGAAAATAAGAAGACAAGTTGGGGCCTGGGAAAAAATGTTTGCAAAAGACATCTGATAAAGGACTGTTATCCAAAGTATGCAAAGAATTTGACTTCCAATCAAGACGGAGGCATAGGTAAACACAGCTCACTTCCTTGCACAGCCACATCAAAATTACAACTATACTATAGAACAACCATCACTAAGAACTGTCAGAAGTAGAGTTGAATGGAAGCCTGACAACTATGAAATTAAAGAAACCTCCTCCATCCAGGCTGGTAGGAGAACGCAGATGAAGAATGGTCTGGTCCCACACTGACATGTGGTAGATAAAAATTTGGCAGGGAAGTCTTGGGAGTAAGGGGCCCCAATATCACACAAGGCCCACTGGCCAAAGATTCTAGTGCCAGGAATATAAGTCCCCATAACTTCTGGCTATAAAATCCAGTGGGGACTGAGTCAGTGGAAGAAATTTCTAGAACTCCAAGCAGTTCCTCTTACAGGACCCACACACAAACTTACTCAGACTCACACCCTCTAAGCCCCAGCACCAGGTAGCAGCTTGAATGGCACCATTGGCATATGGGGAGGAAGTGAAGTGTCTGGCATCAGGGTGAGACTGGGGGGATAGCTTTCTCCCAGGCAGAATGGCAGGCAGAGGCCTTTGTTCCTTTTCTGAACCCTCCTCCCACAGAAACACAGAGCAGCAGGTGGGTGCCACATCTGAGACTCCATAAATCTGGCTCACATTGTTTGCACCACCCTGGTGATTCCCTGAGGCTCTGCCAAACCCAACTTATGGGACCATCCAAGCTGTTAACACTGGCTTTTCCATATAAATGGCTGGTCTTGGCTCATGCTTCACATCTTTCTAAATCTTCTCATGCAACAGCCAGTCTCAGGTGAACCCCCAGGCCCTCGACCTCTTGGTAAGTGACCCCAGGCCTGACAGTAGCAGAAGCCAACCTAGATTCAAAGTTTGGTTTTTCCTGGAAAACTCCAACCCCAGCAAGAGTAGTAGCCAGCTGCAGAGTGCTATATAGCTCATTTGGGGTGTCCCCAGGCAGAACACAGGTAGTGGCTAACCTTGGCCTGAACCACTTGCAAAACCTTAGAGCCTGCACACCCAGTGGACAGCTACAGACCATGTCAGAGCACAACCACCTTACCCTTGCACAGCTGATCCTCCACAGAGGGTGGAGGTTGGTGGTTAGCAGTCACAGCCAGTCCTTGCAGCTGACTGGCCTGGGTAAATCCCTCCCATTGACCTGCCAACAGCAATCAAGACTCAACTATAAGAGGGAGGTGTTCTTAGCCCACATAAAGGGTGTACCTTGAGTTCCCAGTTTGGGTGATAGGGGAGGCTGTGCCACTGGACCCTAAAGGACACCTACTACATTAGGCCATGCTACCAAGACAGGGAGTCATAGCAACTCTACCTAACAAGTAGAAATAAACACAGGGAGGCTGCCAAAACAAGGAGACAAAGAAACATGGCCCAAGTGAAAGAACAGACCAAGACTCCAGAAAAAGGACTAAACAGAATGGAGATAAGCAACAATCATATGCAGAGTTCAAAGCATTGGTTATAAGGATGCTCAAGGAACTTAGTGAGAACCTCCACAACATAAGAAAATCCAGTCAGAAATGAAGGATACATAATCGAAATAAAGAACAATTTATAGGGAAACAACAGTGGAGTGGATGAAAGCAAGAATCAAATAAATGATTTGGAACATAAGAAAGCAAAGAAGAAAAAAGAATCTAAAAAAATGAAGATACTGTAAGCAGCTTCTGGGACAACTTCAAGCATTTCAACACTCACATCATAGGGTTTCCAGAAGGAGAAGAGAAAGAGCAAGAAATTGGAAATCTATTTGAAAAAAATAATGAATGACAACTTCCCTAATTTGGTGAAGGAAACACACATGCAAGTCCAGGAAGCACAGAGAATCCCAAACAAGATGGATGCAAAGAGGAACACACCAAGACACATCATAAGTAAAATGCCAAAGGTTAAAAGTAAAGAAAGGATCTTAAAAGCAGCAAGAGAAAAGCAGTTAGTACTTACAGGGGAGTTCCCATAAGACTATCAACTGATTTCTCAAAAGAAGCTTTTCAGGCTAGAAGGGACTGGCAAGAAATGTTCAAAGTCGTGAAAACATGGACCTCCAGTCGAGATTGCTTTACCCAGCAAAGCTATTATTTAGAATGGAAGGGCAGATAAGGAGCTTCCCAGATGAAAAAAACTAAGGGAGTTCATTATCACCAAGCCATTATTGTATGAAATGTTAAAGGGACTTATTTAAGCAAAAGAAGATGATCAAAACCATGAACAATAAAATGGCAGAAAATACATATCTATCAACGATTGCATCTAAAAAACAAACTAAGCAATCAAGAAGAACAGAGACAGAACCATGGATACAGAGAACCTTTTGATGGTTGCCAGATGAGAGGGAGGTTTGAGAGAATGGGTGAAGAGGTGAGGGGATTAAGAAGTACAAATAGGTAGTTATAGAATAGCCATGGGTATGTGAAGTACAGTATAAGAAATGGAGTAGCCAAAGAACTTATATGCATGACCCACGGACATGAACAAAGATGTAGGGATTGCCTGAGAAAGTTGGGGGTACTGGGTGGAAAAACTGGGACCACTGTAATAGCATAATTAATAAATTTAATTAAAAAACAAAGTATACAAAGAATCCTTAAAACTTAATAAGAAAACAAATCCAGTTAAAATAATGGCAAAAGTCTTAGACAGACACTCACCAAAGATGATATACAGCTGACAAATAAATATGAAAATATGTTCGACATTCAGTGTTATCAGAGAATTGCAAATTTAAATAACAGTGAGATTCCTCTGCATACCCATTTAGAGTGACCAAAATTCAAAACACTGAAAACAGCAAATATTGGTGAGGATGTGGAACAACTAGAATTTTCATAGATTGCTGATGGGAATGCAGAATGGCAGTCATTTTAGAAGTCAGTTTGGCTGTTTCTTTAAAAAATTAAACGTACTCTCAGCACACGATCCAGCAGTTGCAATAAATACTCAGTGGGATTGACAACTTATGTCCACACAACATCCTGCATGTGAACGTTTATAGCAGCTTTATTCATAATCACCCAAACTTGGAAGCAACCAAGATGTTCTGCAGTAGGTGAATGGATGAAAAAATTAGATATGGTACATGTAGCTGATAGAATATTAGTGCAAAAAAGAAATAAAATCTCAAGGCATGAGAGGACCGGAGGAATTCTAAATGCATATTATTAAGTGGAAGAAGCCAATCTAAAAAGGCCACATACTACGTGGTTCCACTTATATGACATTCTGGAAAGGGCAAAGCTATGAAGACAGTAAAAGATCAATGGTTGCCCAGTGGGAAGGGACAGGGAGGAGGTGAAGAGGATTTTTAGGGCTGTGAAACTATTCTGTATGATATGATTGTGGATACATGTTATTATATTTTTTTCAAACCCATAGAACATATAACACCAAGAGTAAGCCCTCCTTTAATCTATGGGCCATGGGTGAGAAGGGTGTGTCCAGGTAGGTTCATTGTTTATAACCAATGTGCCATCAGGCATGGACGTGTTAACAGTGGTGAGGCTGTGCATATGTGAGGGCAGGGGCACATGGGAACTCTCTACCCACCGCTCTGTCTTGATGGAAACCTACAACTTTCTAAAAAAGGTCTATGTTTAAAAAATTTTAATGTGCAGCATGGTACCATGTTTTATATTTGTTTCAAAAAAGGGGAAAAGCAATTATTAGGGTTGAAGCAAATCGTGCAAAAGCTTGTTTTTGTCTTTATCACACATGGGTTTGTGTTAAGGCTCACAGAAAATTAAAATAATAAACAGAGTCAAGCAAATGTGCAGGAAATATAAAAACTTTTGAATGGGAAATAATGAATTCTTCTGCCATGTGGTATTTGAAAAGTTTCCTCCTCTTTACTTTCAGTCTTCGAATGTGAGTACATTCATCATTCTCTTTTATTTCTTTATATTTTCTACCCATGTATTTTTTTTGTAAGGTAGCAGTGCCAAGAACAAAATCATGGATCTATTAGTAGCCTGATGTTGGACAATTAATTAAAGCTTTTAAGTTAGGATCAGCGTCTCAAAACCTAACACTCAGTGATGGGCCCTGTATTTCACTGGAGTTTCCATGGCCCAAATCTGCCCATTAAACACACACACACACACACACAACATGTCCAGCTTCTGGCTATAACTTGGTGCCTTTACAATGGGGTATGATAATTCTAGATTGAGGACATACAAACTTCCTCTGTGAATACCTTATTTTACTTCTTAGTTGATTAGAAGCCTGGTAATAAATCTTTTTTTTTTAGTACCTTAGAGGCAGCAGCATTGCAAGGCATCCTTAAGACCCCTTGAACTGGATGTATTTGAAGTTAGAATTATCCCAGCAATCTCTCCTCTAACTCCAAAATGAAATGTATCTGTGGCTCCTCTCTTGCTCTACCTGCCACTCTAGTTGTACTTGAGACCTGGGGTCTAGGAGGTGTGATGTTGGTTCATTCAGAGTTAGCCAGACTGTCACAAAAGACTGGATCCATTCCAGCATCGACTTACCCAAGAAAGGATTTACATTCCTTGATGTATCTTCCTCTCCGGCATAAAGGGGATAAAACAAGGAAGGTCTGGCCACTTGGCCTTTACAGGCTGTAACCAAAATGGCTAGGGAACATCCTTTCATTGCTTTCTATATGGCTCTAGACTGGGTCACTCTTGGATGATTCAAAGTAAGATATTTAAGGCCAATGTTATAAAACTTAAACTCTGGATGACGATTTGCTTTGTTAGATCAACCTTTTTGTTAGGTCGTAGTTGAGGTCTTGGTTGTATTTGTCTCTCCAGTAAGGCAGTTTCTCTCCACTTCCTGTTAAGATTTAATAGCACAAGTCCACAGTAGTCAACATTCAGATTAATGCTTTCATTAGTGTATTGTAGCATAACCCCTAGAAAAATTGAGGATTTTAAAATCAGTAAAATTATAACTGGAATCTGCTTGTTAAAATAACTACAGAAAATTCTGGGCTATGTCTTCTTTAATGTTTTGGATGTCTGTACATTTATGACTTGATTTCTACATTTGCTGATGATCACCAGTGGAATAGATGAGAGCTGAGAAGAATGGATGGAAATGTTTTTTTAGCTCACAAAAGGAAAAGGTGGCTAAAAATTTACCACTTATAAAACACATTGGGCCACACATTTTCCTGACAACTCAATTCTGCACCACTATTTAAAACTCTGGTTAAAATAATAAAAATTATTAATATTTTAATAAAATTTTAAAATAGTGTTATCCAGTGACCAGACAGGATGGTGGAGTTCTAGGGATTTTATTTGAAGACACATTTCTATTATAATTTAACTCTGTAAATAATCTTTTCAGTATTTCATTTCCAGTGCCTGAAATACTGATACAAATCATGTTATCTTTTACTTATTTCACCAAATTATTCTTTATTTTTAATCCAGTATTTTGAGTACCTTGAAGAAAAGTGATGTAGAAACACACATTGTTTTCCCCCGAAACCTCAGTATTTCTTTGTCTTGGATCCTGGTGGCACTCTTGCTCACGGCGACTAAACCCAGGGAAACACCCACGCACGTCCTGCTCCTGTGTGTTTGCCATCGATCATTTTACATATGGTCGAGCCCACCCAAGGCAGTTGCTTCTCTTTCTCCTCCTTGATGGTGTATGTGCTGCTGTATGAAAGAAAGAAATGAATTATGTATTAGGATTGAAACCATGGTTTAAAAAATTATTCTAAGTGGGAAAGCTTAAGAAAAATGCAAAAACAAACTATATATATATAATTTTTTTTTTCAGTTTCTGATCTGTGGATAGAGGCTCGATGGCCTAAAAATATTTTATCTGGATAATGCTGGGGAAAAATTATATTGTACATTTAAAAAAATTCTGACCCAAGGATATGTTTATTGATTTTGCAGAGAGAGGAAGGGGGAATGAGAGAAAGAGAGAGAGAGGCATTGATGTGAGAGAGAAACATCAATTGGTTGCCTCCTGTATGTGCCCTGACCAGGGATCGAACCCACAGCCTTTTGGTGCATGGGACTACCCTCCAACCAACTGAGCCACGCTGCTAGGGCTATACATTTCTTTTTAAGTGATACTCTTGTTCTTTCCCTTTTTGCTTTCAGCAAATATCTCTACGAACACAATGCATTTCCTCATACTCAGCCAACTGGTAAGACTAGAGGTCATACACATTATACTAACAGGTGGTTGCAATTTCTTTACTGTGGAGGCACCAAGAATTCCCATTCTTCAAACCTCTGCCTTCCTTTTCCCTCCTACCAGATGCTCAGTCATTCCTAAATAGAATAATCTTAATATTGTAGTTCTGAGGTGTTTTCATAGTGTAGCTACCAAAAAGTTGAGACTTGTTATAGATGAGAAGGGAGAGGAAGAAAATGGCTGGGGCTCTTTCTTTTCCCTGAAGAAAACAACTCTCTATTAATAAAATGATACCTCCGTGCCCCATTGATTCACCCCCCACCTATAGAAACTCTGCAAGTATCCACTGCTCTGACCTGCATCTATCAAGAAACTCACATTTCCTTCATATTATGATAAAAGAGTATTAAAATTTAAGAATGTAGCTTAAACACAGCTGATTTTTCATCTCTTCAAGAGAGCATTTTTTTGGAACTGTTAGGCCAGGCTCTCCCAGCCCCTGGGATGTACCTCTGACCCGGGCACTCGCCATTGTATTGAAATGGTCTGATGATATGTTTGTTATCTTGTGTATCAGTTCCTACGGCCGTTGTTTACTTTGGGCACTGCACTACTTCAGGGCAACCATTCTTATGTGTAGTCATCTTAGATGTGTATGTCTCTCACAACGCTTTTTAGGTGGACAGCAGTAAAGCATCTTGAGAAAGGAGTGGCACTTTCTAGTTCTTAAAATGGAGACATTTGGATTGTTGACAGGCTAGTGTTTTTATTGCTTTGTCCTTATAGTATAGTACTTGACAATGCAATATGAAACTTAAATAAGAGCTTCGAAGGATAAATAGATTAATGAACATATTATGTTCCCATAAGTACTTTTCAAACCAAATTAAGATGTCCAATTTTTTATTTCATTCCAAATCTTTGCTCTTTCCAAATATTTCTCCAAGTGGCTATATGTGTATTATATATTGATACATTTATTATTTCCTGCACTTCTTATTGTGCCTAAATAGAGTCAGATCTTCTCAAGATTTGGCTCTTTTCATCATATTAATTTATCACATTCCCAGACAATTATCCATCTACAACAAAAAACCATAAATTGAGATGGCTTCTGGTATTGCTAAAAACTGATCCAGTTTGGCACTGAGTTTTTCTCTTAAAATGCCGGTTTGTGAGAACATCAGTTAAGGTCTCCTTAGGCCCATTAAAGCTGGTGCTGTTTTAATTAGGTTCAGTCAACAGGATTGATTAGAAGTCAACAAAAGCAGCTTTGCTGAAGTGAACGCATGGGCAGTATATTTTGCTCTCTTTCCAAACTGCGTTATGAATTTAATGAGTATAAACCTGGACTTGTTCAAAAGTTTTTTCAACCTTCATTGTAAACTTGTAAATTATGGCATTTAATAAAAATAACATGTGTATAAAAAGTACATACTAAATATTAAATGGGCATGCATCTATTATTACAAGAAGATAAAGTTTCCTAATTACAAAAATTATTTTTTAATAGCAAGTAAAAAAGTAATATGGCATACCCTAAAAATACCTATGCTATTTCTTGCTATTAGAATGAAAATCATTTTTAATGTAAAATTTTTTAATTAAAAAAGAAATATATGGTAATATAACATGCAAAATAATATTAAAATGTATAAATAATTAAATAATCTCCCCTAACACCTCCCTAAGATAATCTAATATGTACCTTTATTATAATTCTTACTTATTTGAATATAAATCCAGATATAGGGATGTTTATGAAAATGAGATTTTACTGTACATGTTTTTCTACTGCTTGAATTTTTTAAATTTATTTTTTCTTTTTTAAAAATTAATTTATTTTTAGACAGAGAGGGAGGAGGGAGAGAGGGAAAGGAACATCAATCTGTGGCCTTTCGCACACCTCTATTGGGGACCTGGCCTGCAACCCAGGCATATGCCCTGACTGGGAATCGAACTGGCGACCCTTTGGTTCACAGGTTGGCGCTCAATCCACTGAGCCACACTGGCCAGGGCTAAATTTGTTTTTCAATTACAGTTGAAATACAATATTGTATTAGTTTCAGTGTACAACATCATGATTATACATTTATATAACTTATGAAATGACCACACCAATAAGTCTAGTACCCATATGATACTATACATAATTATTACAATAATGGTGACTATATTCCCTATGCTGTACTTGACATCCCTGTGACTGTCTCCCACCTGACAACAATCAGTTTGTTTCTGTTTTGTTCGTTCATTTATTTTGTTTTTCTAGATTCCACATATAAGTGAAATAGTATGGTATTTTTCTTTCTTTGTTTGACTTACTTCACTTAGCATAATCCCTCTAGGTCCATCCATGTTGTTGCAGATGGTAAGATTTCATTCTTTTTTATGGTTGAGTAATAGTCCACTGTATGTATGCACTGCCTCTTCTTTACCCAGTCATTTATTGATGGACACTCGGATTGTTTCCATATCTTGGCAATTGTACATAATGCTGCAATGAACATAGGGCTACATATATCTTTTTGAAATTAGTGTTCTGTATTTCTTCAGATAAAAACCTAGAAGTGGAATTGCTAGGTCATATGGTAGTTCTATTTTAATTTTTTGAGGAACCTCCACACTGTTTTTCATAGCGGTTGCACCATGAATGTTCCCTTTCTTCCACATCCTCGCCAACACTTGTTGTTTGTTGATTGATTGATGACAGCCATCCTGACAGGTGTGAGGTGATAGTTCATTGTCATTTTAATGGGCATTTCCCTGATGATTAGTGATGTTAATCATCTTTCCATGTTTATTAGTCATCATTATGTCCTCTTTGGAGAAAAGTCTATTTGGGTCCTTTGCCCATTTTTTAATTGGTTTGTATGTTTTTTGTTTTTGGTATTGTATGAGTTTTTAATATATTTTGAATACTAACCCTTCTCAGATGTATCATTCACAAATATCTTCTCCCATTCTGTAGGTTGTCTTTACATTTTGTTGATGATTTCCTTCTCTGTGCAGACTTTTTAGTTTGATGTAGCCCCTTTTGTTTATTTTTTCTTTTGTTTCCCTTGTGCAACAAGACATCCAAAAAATATTGCTAAGAGTGACATGAAAGAGTTTACTGCCTGTATTTTCTTCTAGGAATTTTATGGTTCCTAGTCTTACTTTTAAATACTTAATCCATTTGAGTTTATTCTTTGTGTATATGGTATAGAAAGTAATCCAGTTTCATTCCTTTCTTTGTGTGTATCTGTCTAGTTTTCCCAACACCATTTATTGAAGAGACTGTCTTTACCTCATTGTCCATTCTTGCATCTTTTGTCATGGATTATTTGTTTATATCAACATGGATTTAATGCTGGGTTCTCTGTACTGTTTCATTGATTTATGTGTTTGTTTTTATGTTACCATGCTATTTTTATTAGTATAGCCTTGTGGTATAGTTTGATATCAGGTAGTGTGATATCTCTAACTTTGTTGTTGTTTCTCAAGATTGATTTGGTTATTCAGGGTCTTTCATGGTTCCATATAAATTTTAGGATCATTTGTTCTAGTTCTGTAAAAAATACTGTTGGTATTTTGATAGGGATTACATTGAGTTTGTAGACTGCTTTGAGTTGTATGGCCATTTTTAATGATTTTAGTTTTTTCTATCCATGAGCATGGTATATGTTTCCATTTATACCTTCTTCAATTTCTTTCTTCAATGTCATATAGTTTCCTAAGTACAGGTCTTTTACCTTCTTGGTTATATTCACTCGGAGATATGTTATTCTTTTTGATGGAATTGTAAATAGGATTTTTAAAAATTGCTCTTTCTGATAGTTCATTATTGGGGTATAGAAATGTCAACTGATTTCTGAATATTACTTTTGTATCCTGTTACTTTACTAAATTCATGTATTAGTTCTAATAGCTTTTTGATGGAATCTGCATGTCATCTGCAAATAATGACAATTCTAATTTTTCCTTTTCATTTGAAAGATAACAGATATTAAAACATTCTCAACTCTCTAAAATTTTAATCTGTGATGAGAGAAATCAAGGAAAAACATATAAGTATACATATATACATATACACATACATACATACATATGTACATATGTACATAGGAGTCATATAATGGGGTGAAAATGACAAACTATTTAGAATTTAGTTACGCCTGAATTCAAATCCAAACTCTGCTTGTTACTGACTATGTCATTTTGGATACATCAATTAACCTATGATTATTTTCTCTTCTGTTATAATGAGAATTGAGAAAAATTAAAATCCAGTGACACATAAAGTGCCTGGTACCTTGTGTGGCATAAGTAAGCAGTTAATAAAGTATAATTAATAATATTAAAATTGTGAAACTACTGAAAAATACTCAGTAATACAAAGCTGTGAGTCACTTTATGTAGCAGATAAAGACCTGAAAATTTGGGATAAAGTAACTTCTATGTGCTATGTGTGTGTTTGTAAACTGGTAATATTTTCTTATTGACTTACACTGTAATTTTCGAGAATGTTTCTCTTTTTTACTGATCAATTAATATGTGGTTTTTCTCTTACCTCACCCTAATTTTTAACCTCTCCTATTCTGTCTAGTGTCTAATTATCTACCATATAGCAACACTTCTATGAAGTCAAGAAGTTTCCTTTTAGAGTAGAGAATATTAATGTAATGCAAAGCATTGCTTTATATCCATCGATTTTCTTACAGCAGGGCACATTTGTGTATATTGCAAAGCAATTTTTCCTTTGCTCTGGGGTATTCTTAAAGCTGTGACATCAAACTTGAATATATTTAATGTATTTCTTGCAGTTTTCTTAGCATGGTATCATTTATGTGAGGAACATAATGTTTTGCCTTTTCTCTTAAGATGTGGGTTTTCTCTCAAAAATTTTACAAGTTATTTTTAAAATGTGGAGCAGGGAGGCAAGGTATGCATTGGAAGAAATTAAGTATATGGGAAAAGGTCAATAATTAAACTCTTGATTGCTCCCCATGTGAAGTATCAGAAAGACAGATATTTAGAGATTTTGAAAAAAACACATTAAAAAAAGTTGGGGGAAAATATATACAGGTTAAAAAGCAGTATTATATAAAATATTCTTCATTTTTTTCTAAATTGAATATAAGTGTTGAAATGGCTGCTTAGGGAATACAGGGTTTTGTTTAATACATGTTTATGTTTGCTATTTTTATTAGCACATACTTTGGAAACATCTTAGCTCACTCTTGTGCAATCAGAGTACAGAATTAGAAACAGGATTCTCAGAGAAAAATATCACCCTGTCCACCACTGTCATCACGCTTATCTATTGGCCTTCAATGCTTTGTAAAAGCCAAATAGCTTGGACTTGTAATAAAGTTCCTCTCACATGGCTCTATAAATGACACTAGAGTGTAATGTGACAACTAAAATCGTCTTGCTACTTTGCAGTATAGGAGGTCTCATTCATAGATTTCTCAAACATGGAGGTAAATATGTATCATTTGAAGAGCTGTGGTTAATTGCATCATCCCTGTTTTTGGGTTCTTTGCCATATAGAATGGCAGCTCTTTGCATAAAAAAATGTTTTTCCAACCCTTACCTTAAAATTCCTATGTGATTTCCTTTAGTCAGTAGAATGTTAGTGGGCATGACATGATCCCAAGCTTGGTAAGTGTCATGCATTTGGCCTTGCTCTGTCCTCATCATGGGGAGATGCCGGTTACCACTAAGTGAGCAGGAGGGTGAGAGGGACGTGAGAGAGTCTACCCTGGCTTAACTTAGCTAAACAGCAGCCAGTGCCCAGGCTTGTGAACTAAACAAATACTTATTTTTGGATGCCACTGACGTTGTATTGTTGTTACACGATATTGTGGCCACAGTTAGCTGATACAAAAACATTTCTTGAAGTAGAGTAACCATTTAAACTTCTGTACAAACTGGGAATTTTTTAAGTAAAATAGAAACTATTAATAATTACATGGGGCAAAAACATGTAAACTGAAACTGCCCTGTGTAATCCAGAATATATGACCATCCTAAACTTAAGATCTCTAAGCTTTTGTTAGTCCTAGAAGTCTTGATGTGTCAGAATTAGTTAAAAATAAATAATCATAGTTCATTTTTATTCATTTTATTTATTTTGTTAAAATTATTCAGTGCTTACTGGGAACAAAGCTCATCTCGAGTGGCTTACACTTGTTTAGGGAAGATTAGAAGGGGAAGGTACTATAACTGCCTAGACTATTGGCATTTGTGGGTTTTGCAATTAGTGTTATGACTTGTTTTGGCAGCCATATTCATTGCATATAGAAATTTGAAGCTCTGCAGGGGCGTGGCTTGGAACTGCTTATACCTTATGGCTGTTGTGCACGAGTAGTTTAGAACTTAGTGAGTGGCCCAAGTAACTTAGTGCACAAGTATTTTATATCCTAGTGAAGTAAAATGCTTCAACTGTGGAAAACTGACCACCAAGCAACAGAAACTCTAACAAAAAGCCGAGAACGTGGCTAAATTGCAGTATGGGTAAGGACACAGGAAACATAAAACTCCCTAAAGAAATAGGATTTGGGAGAGAGCCAGAGCCCATAGAAATCTTTATTTATAAATGCAGGGGTTAATCTCTCAGGAACAACAAAGATTTAATATTATAACCAGTGGAGATACACCACACACACATGTGCACACATACATGCATATATACATGTACCTACATATCTGTGTTCCATTATGGCAATCAGAGAACGCTACATGGGAATGAAGATGAAAGGCAGGACCTGCAGTCTGGTGAGTTTTCTAAAACTTTTTCTTTGAGGTAAAAACAGTAATAGAAAAGTACACAAAGGAATAAATTACAGTAGTTCCCCTTTATCTGCTGTTTTGTTCTCCCTGGTTTCAGTTAACTGCAGTCAATCACAGTCTGAAAATAATGGAAAATTTCAGAAATAAACAATTCATGTCTTAAATCATGTGGGGTTCTGAGTAACAGGGTGAAATCTTGCCCCGTCTGCTTCGTTCCACCCGGATGTGAATCACCGCCCCGTTCAGCGTTCCACATGTGCTCTCTGCCTGTCAGCCACTTAGAAGTTGTCTTGCTTATCAGATCAGCTCTTGTTGTATTTCAGTCCTTGTGTTCAAGTAATCCTTATTTTACTTAATAGTGGCCCCAAAGCACAAGGTATGATGCTGGCAACTCAGACATGCCAAGGAGAAGTCGTGAAGTGCTTCCTTTAAGTGAAAAGTTATGTATGTTTCAGGAAAAAACATAGGGTATATACGGTTCAGTATTATTCACAGTTTCAGGCCTCCACTAGGGATCCTGGAACTTATCTTACCTGGATAAGGGAGGACTAGTGTACCACAAAGTGAAAACATGTATCAAACTCCCAATCCGCGAGGCGACTGGAGGGCTCTAAGTTTGAACTGCCAATCAAATTCATGACACGGAATTAGGCTTATGCAACACAGGATTTATTTAGCTTTAAAAAAACATACAGATCAAGGAGTAATGCTGCTTCCTAACAGATTTCAGACACTCAGATGCATTTTGGTCATAAATCTGACGAAGACTGACACAAGCATGGATCACATCAGCATAGGGAAACAAGCGGGAGGACCTTCAGCGTAAATGCCTTGCTAAGCAAGTAGCCCCATTCTTTTGCTCTTAAATTATAAGTTATATAATGAGCATTCCTGACAGCCATGCACAGTGGGGCAAAGAATGTTAGTAGGACAGTATTCAACATGTGACGGGCCCTAAGAATCCTCTTCTGTCCTCAGGGTTAATGTTATAAGAAATAGAATATTAGTAACCCCCATGCATGGGGTTCAATTATTTCTTAAATATTATTAGTGATAATAATCATTAATAATATTCTATTTCATGACTTATTTTTAAGTTTATATAAAAGAATAATACACTGCATACTATGTCGTGTCTGGCATCTCTTAGCATCAAGTTTTTGAAATTCATCAACATGTCATTTTATGTAGTTGATTTTTCATATTGACAGTATCTCATAAGGATTTATCACTATTTACTTAGCCTAATGTTGATTGACATTTGGATTGCTTCTAATTTATAACTAGAATAAATAATGTTACTATGCATATTCTTGCAAATGTTTTTCGGTACACAGGGGCATACATTTCTTGGTGGATATATGCCTAGGAATGGAATTGGTTTGTCCAAGGGCAACATTGTGTTTAAATAAATATTTAAAATGTTTTCCAAAGTGGTACCGATTTGTATTACTATTGATCTTACGAAGTAGTTGATTAGAGTTCCTATTGATCTACATGTTCTAATACATAAGGGGCAGAAAAATTGTTACTTCGTCCCTTCTAGATTCTTTGTGGGGCCTCTTAATTAAATTAACCTAAGACAGACTAATAGGAGAAAAAATTAATTTCATATATTTGGGAGCGCCATAAAAATATGAGACTTAAAGAAGTGACTAAAGTAGTCAGATTTTATACCTTTTAGACAAGGAAACACTAAATTTGTCACAAATTGCCAAGATAAAGGAGTTTGGATTTGGGGGAGTAAATTAGTGAAGAAGGGTTTGTTTATACAGTCTTCTTGGTCCTAAATTCCCTATTTCTAGTGATGATAATGTCTTCTACCTTTCTGGTGCGTGTATCTTTCACACAGGAGTTTTATTTGTTGCTTTCAGGGGAACATTAGGGCGATAAGAGGGTCCTTGAACCCATTGTTTCTCAAGTAACTTTAATTCAAAATAATCAGTATGCCAAAGTGGCATATTTTGGGATGGCATGTTCTGCTTCCCTTCATACAACATTTGATATTATCAGTAATTTTTATTATTGCTAATGCTGTGGATATGTAGTGGTAATAATGCATTTCTAATTTCCAGTTTCCTGTTGAATCACAAGGTTTAGCATTACTTCAAATATGTATTGCCCATTGAATATCCTTTTGGGAAGTGCTTATTCATGTCTATTCGTGTTGTCTTTATTTTTCTATTGGAATGCCAGTCATCTTTTTCATTGGTAGAAACTCTAAATTTATAAGCACAGTGATTATCTTATCACTGAGTGGCTTGCCTTACTATCTTAATTTTTTTTAATGAGCAGAATATCTTCATTTTAATGTAGTTCAATTTAGCAAACTTTTCCTTTATGGGTAGTACCTTTACTGTTCTGTTCATGATTTTTCTTGTTATTCACATTATGAGACTATTTCCCAGTATAATTTTCTAAGTGCTCTATTGATTTATTACTTAAAAATTAAAACCCAATAGGATAAATAATCCCTTCTTGTTCTTCTTCAGGAGCATCTTGAATATTATTATTATTTTTTAAAATTTTCATGTATGCTTTAGAATTAGCTTACCACCCAGGTGGTAATTAGTTTGCAACCCAGGCATGTGTGATGACTGGGAATTGAACCAGTGACCCTTTGGTTCACAGGGCAGGACTCAATCCTCTGAGCCTCACCAGCCAGGGTGGGTCTAGTTTTTCTTAATAAGTCTGGCTAAAAGCCTGTCAATTTTATTTATTTATTATTTCAAAGAACCAGATCTTACATCTATTTTAAAATTTCATTTTCTAATTATTTGTTGCTGTTACACAGATAAAATTAAATTTTGATTTGTGCCATGGCCAGGTGGCTCAGTTGGTTGGGGCATCGTTCCATACACCAAAAGTTTGCATGTATCATTACTGGTCATGCCACCTGCCTCGGCGGCAGGTTTGATTCCTGGACAGAATCACATTGATGGTTGTTTGGTCCGTCTGTATCTCCCTCTCTCTCTGTGTCTACATCCACCTTCCTCTCTCCCTAAAATCAATAAATATATCCTTGGGTGAGGATTAAGTAATTATTGTTTGAATTTGTAACCAGTGTTTACAAATTAATCCTGCCCAGTACATTTATTAATTTAATCAGTTGTCTGTATTGCCTTTTGAAAAAAATATATAGTTTTATTATTATAAATAACGGTATCATTTATTTCATTTTGATTTTTGTATCTCTTCTTTTACTGCCTTCTTATACTCAGCAGGACCTGCAATGCATGCATAATACAATAGTGGTGTTAGCACTACTGTATCATTTCTGATCTTATAAGGAGAAATTTTTAAAAAATTTTGTCAAATATAATTTTGCTAAATGTCATTTTTTGTGTGCATGCTTTCTCCTTTTTCAAATCGAGAAATTTTTCTTTGTTCCTGGCTTGTTAATAGTTATTTAAAAACTTTTTAATTGTATTTTTCATGACCTTTTAACCCCCTTACCCCTAGCCCCTACAATCACCACACTGTTGTCCATGAGTCCTTTTTCCTTTTTGCTCAATCCCTCCAACCCCTAACCTCCCTCCCCACAATAATTATCATCCTGCTCTCTATCTACAAGTCTGTCTCTCTTTTGCCTGTTAGTTCAGTTAGTTCATTATATTCCATATCTGTGTAAAATCATATGGTATTTGTCTTTCTCTGACTGGGGTATTTCACTTAGCATAGTGTTCTTCAGGTCAATGCATACTGTTGCAAAGGGTAAAATTTTCTTCTTTTTTATGGCTGAATAGAATTCCATTGTGTAAATGTCCCATAGTTGTTTTATCCGCTTATCTATTGATGGACACTTGGGCTGCTTCCATATCTTGGCGATTGTAACTAACACTGCAATGAACATAGGAGTGCTTATGTTCTTTCAAATTAGTGTTTTGTGTTCCTTTGGATATGGTCCCAGAAGTGGGATTGCTGGGTCAAAAGGCAGATCCGTTTTCAATTTTTCAAGTTATCTCCGTACTGTTTTCCACAGTGGCTGCTCCAGTCTGCATTCTCACCACACAGCGCACGAGGGTTCCCCTTTCTCCACATCCTCGCCAGCACTTGTTGTTTGCTGATTTATTGGTGAGAGCCATTCTGACAGGCATGAGGTGATATCTCATTGTGATTTTAACTTGCATTTCTCTGATGATTAGTGATATTAAGCATCTTTTCATATGTCTTTTGACCATCTGTATGTCCCCTTTGGAGAAGTGTTTATTCAGGTCCTTTGTCCATTTTTTAAAAATTTATTGTTTTTCAGTTACAGTTGTCCTGCCATTGTCCCTATTGCTCTCCCCTACCCCGTCCCTCCCCCAACTCTCACCCCCATTGCCTGTGCCCATGGGCCCTCTATTTGTGTTACTTTGCTTGTCCTTTCCTTTTCTTTCCCTATTATCCCCTCCTACCCTCCCCTCTGGTCACTGTCATTTTGTTCTTTATTTCCAAAAATATCCTCTTCAATAAATGGTGTTGGGACATCGGATACTTACATCCAAAAAAAAAAAAAAGGAAGAGGAAGAAGAAGGAAGAAGAAGGAAGAAGGAAGAAGAAGAAGAAGGAGGAGGAGGAGGAGGAGAAGGAGAAGGAGAAAGAAGAAGAAAGAAGAAGAAGAAACGACTAGACCACCAAATTACACCATATACCAAAATAAACTCAAGATGGATAAAAGGCTTAAATATAAGTCATGACACCATAAAAGTACTAGAGGAAAACATAGGCAGGGAAAGTTCAAACATCCCATGTAGCAATATTTTCACTGATATACCCTCTAGGGCAAGGGATATCAAGGAAAGAATAAACAAATGGGACTACATCAAACTAAAAAGCTTCTACACGGCTAAAGAAAGCATCAACAAAATGGACAGGGAACCAACCATATGGGAAAACTTATTTGCCAATGATACCTTGGACAAGGGTTTGATTTCCAAAATATATAAAGAGAAGCGACAAACCAGGGAGACAAACAATTCAATTTAAAATTGGGCAAAGAACCTAAACAGATACTTCTCCAAGGACAGACAGATGGCCCAGAGACATATGAAAGGATGCTCAGCATCACTAGTCATTAGAGCGATGCAAATTAAAACCACAATGAGATACCGTTGTCCATTTTTTAAGTTGGATTGTTTGTTTTTTTTTGGTGTTGAGTTTTGTTTTATATAATTTTTGAATTTTAATCCCTTATCAGTTGTATCAGCAAATATGTTCTCCCATTCCCTGGGTTGTCTTTTTATTTTCTTGATGGTCTCCTTTGCTATGCAAAAACTTTTTAGTTTGATATAGTATCATTTTTTTTGTTGTTTTTTTTTTAACCTGGAAATGCTTCCTTTTATTTCTTTTGGGTTGTTTGGAAGAATTAAAAAATAATTTTTTAAATTTTTGTTCAAGTACAGTTTTTATCATTTTCCCCCACCACTCCCCCCTACCCCCACCCTCGACCCCACCCATTTGTTTATTTTTTCTTAATAGTTTTTTAAAATTAATATGAATTGATGTTGAATTACATCAAATGCTTTTCCTGAATCAATTGAGATGATCACTTTTTTTTAACCTGTTGTTCTTTTAGTGAGGTTAATTACACTGATTGTTTTCAAATGTTGAACCATTTGAATAAGCATAATCTCTTTATAATGTTATTCTTTTTATATGTTACTGAATGTGATATTAAAAAAACCTTTTTCACCTATTGTTAATATTGTTGCTTGTAATTTTTTAGTCTGCTTTTAATATGCATGATAGGTTTTGATATTAAGGTTATGCTAATTTCATAAAATGACTTGGAAAGTTTTCCTTTTTCTAGTCTCTGATAATTTTTCTTTAAATTTTAAATTAATTAATTGATAAGGTATCATAGTGTGGATTTTTCTTCATGGATCTGTTTTTAATTATAGATTCAAAATCCTAATAATAATAAGGTAGTTGTCTACATTTTATCATGTTAGTTTTAGTAAAATATATTTCCTAGGACTTTTTATTTTTTCTAAATTTTGACATGTATTGGCATAAAATCTTCATGATATTCTCTCATTGTCTTTTTGATATTTGCAGTATTGGATATGTAACCTTTTTTGTTATCCATATTTCTTATTTTTCCTTTCTCATGTTTCTTAAAGCATTTTTACTAGGGGTTTATCAATCTGAATAATGTTTTCAATAACCCATTTTTTAACTTTAATTTTTTCATTGTAATTTTGGTTTATATTTTATTTCTTTTTACTGTTTATCCTGCCTTCTATTATACCTAGGTTTGATTTGCATTTCTTTTTCTAAGTTCTTAACATAGATGACTATAGTGTTGATTCTCATCATTTTTCTTTTCTAATAAGAGCTCTTAATATAAAAAACAATGAAAAACTGTAAATGATAAGGCAAAATTCTCTTTCTAATATAACTTTACCTGCATCCTATAAATTTTGCTCTTTTTTATTGTTTTATCTCCAATGTGTATTATTTTCATTGTGATTTCTTCTTTGATTCATGGTTTGTTTAGCAGTGTTTTGGTTAACCTCCAATGACTTGACAATTTTCAGCTACATTTTTTAAAAACATTATTTCTAGCTTAATTGCACTATGATCAAAGAGGGTACACTGTGTGCTTTTGATCCTATGACAATTTAGGGGCCTCTGTGAGTAGCAAAAGATAATTTTTTATAAGTGTTCTATGTGTCCTTATAAATAATACGTATATTTAATAGTTTAATACACTACATTGTGTCTGGCTTGCTCATTGTGTTGGTCAAATCTTTTACAACACTATTTAATTTTTTTAGTCTGCTTTATCTCAGTAAGTACTGACGTGTGTTAAAATCTCTATAATTGTGTATTTGTCTTTTCTTCCTTTTAATTCTGCCCATTTTTATTTTATATCTTTAGATACTCTGTTATTAATGGCATTCCTATTTGTCTTTTTTGAAGTTTACAAAAAATCTCTTATTTATAGTCCTTTATAACTGATTTTAGTGCTTTTTAAAAATTTGCATTTATCATGCTTAGGGTTTATAGGCTTCCTAAATTTGTGACAATGTGTTTTTTAGTTTTGAGAAATTCTTAGAAATTCTATATTGTTAAATATTGTTTCTGTTTCATTTTCTATTATCTCTTTACCTAAGGTTCTGTATAAGGCATATTACATTTTGTTTTCACTGCATTCCTTTCACTTTCCTTCATATCATACTATGTCTCTTATACTCTCTTCTGTGTTTCGATCCCTTTAAAAAATGTCTGATTTTCCATAGTGGCTCTTTCCTTTGACATTTCTTTCACCAATTTTCCCTTTTGTGATATCTAATTTGCTTTTAATTTTACCTTTTTAATTCTTGCTATCAGTTTTTTATTTTTTTCTACTTTTGGGGTTTTTAATTGATTCTTTTTTCATTTTTATGAAAAATTTTAATATAATATAATCTATTTTTAACATATGCTTAATTTTAAATTTACATCTGATAACTCCATTATGAAGGTCTCCATGGGTTTACTGCTGTCACCCGTTGTGTTTCTTAGCTTTATAAAGTGTTCTCCCTTCCCTATAACTGATGATTTTAAAAACTGGGCTCAGAAACAGTATATGAAATTATTTAGAGGTAATATGGGGCCTAAAATTGTGTTTTCTGTTTTATCATCCTTTCAAAAAAATTTCCTTTTTTCTCATAGAAAGCTATGGGCACCAGCAATCTGGATCGTCTTAATCTATTTAGGACTGGAAACAATGTCAGTGTGAGGTTAGGCCCTGCAATGAGGATGATTTCTAGTCCACGCCCACTGCTGAGGCGCCCGCCTCCTCCTCTTTGCTCCTCCTCTATGCTCTGAACTCTGATTAATGTCGGCCCCTTCTTGTGATGGTCAAAAGTTCTGTGCAGCTTCTCAGTGTCTCAATAGTTTCTTGAAAAATTGGCAGACACCTTAGGCAAAAGCAGCCCCAAATATTCTTCTCAAATATCTTGTTTTCTTTTGTTTTCCAAATATTGACCTGTAAGTGTTTATTTTTATTTTTTAATTTTGGTCAAATTTCCTTGTCTACCATTACTGAAAACAGAGCTCTATGTTCAGTAGGATTTTGATTGTGAGGAAGGACCATGGCCTGAACAAGACATAGAAAGAGTCAAGTATGGCAATATTGGCAGAACTTGTCTGATTAACTTGTCTAAAACAGAATGTTTTCTGGGAATAACAGGTAGAGCCAATGTCCATTGGGCCCAGGTGGTGGGTGGGTTCCATGTACACAGAAGCTGGACTTTGTCCAGTTGGTGAGTGATAAGACACTCAGGATTTTGGCGTAGGAAAAAGAAATAATGTAACTGACCTTTAAGAAAAATGAATCTAACACAGCACTACCCTGTGTGCACTATGTCACAGCCCGTTATACCTGATTCCAAGAAAAGACCTTGGTCTCACAGGAAGTACTTTATATTTTAAATACCATTATCAATGCTTGTGGCCGATCTTGCCAAACCTCTTTTTTCTATAGACATCCTTTATTATATACTTGGGAGTTAGAAGTGTGTTGACTAATAGACTATTCCTAGTATTTAAATTATGTTAAAAGCCAAATACTCATTGGAGGGAGAGGCTATTTGTTTTCTTATACATTAGAAATATCAAGAGTTCTGAAAATCGGTACATGTATAAGCTATAAATCTGATTTTTGGACTCCTGCTGACATCTACAAGCTGTTTAATAATTTTTAAAAAAATTATTAAATCTATGATGCTTCATGCTTCCCTTCTATGTAAATAAAGTCATTATTTACATATCACATATCCCTTCCTTCATCCAAGAAATTACAATGCTTTGGAAATGAGAATTTCAGAGCCATAAGGAACTTCAGAAATTATCTTAGTTCAACCTCCTTAATTTACAAGTCTGGAACTGAAGCCCAGATTGTATATGGAGCTTATCCAAAGTCACACAGTTGTTTAATGGTAGAGCTAGAAATATAGCCAATATAATTTGGATAGTAGCCTTCCAGAGCATTTTTCATTCCAAAATAAATTTTAAGAGATCTAATAGGTTAAATAGAAGATTATTAATTTACAGACAAGAAAATACACATTAATTTTAAAACTTTCTATATAAAATTAATATGTAGATCACAGGTAAGTTTCAGGGTACCCATAAAATAACATACATATTACTGTATATATGCATTTGTCTTTGGAAAATATATATTTTTTTCAGTTCTCAAATGAGTTCATGAATCAAGACAGATTAAGAACCACAAATTTACAACTTTCTAGGTAGTTAGAGTTAAAATGTAGCTTTCATTCATTCAACAGTTTTAACTTAATGCCTACTTAGTACCAGAGACTTTGTCAGAGGTGGAGAATACACAGATAAATGATATATTTTCCTCCGTGAAGGACCTCACATAGTCAGGAGGTGAATGGCTAGTAAGTGATACAAAATACTGGTTAGATGCTCTCATTCCCAGTTCAGTTCTTTATCTGTCGGCTTAAGATCCCACTGCGAGAGCCTGAATAGAAAACTGAAGCAATTACAGAAGTGCTCTAATTCTAAGATTTCTAGACAGACTGTGAGTCGTTGGATATATTTGACATTATCCAGATACTTGAACTCTGCAGAGACCCAGGTACAGATTTCTACATAAAAGGTGATTCCTTACCTTTTTCTGGATCTCGCATCCAACAGAGTATCAGGCATTTAGGGGATTTCTAATAAATGGTTGTTAACTTTTGCCAATATTTTCTTTAATCATTGACCCACGGACTTCACCTTACTGCCATATATAAAAGCTAGCCAATTAGTTGATTTTTCCTTAGAGATAATTGAAGAATTTTTTTCTCTGAATAGACTGCAGCAGTAAAGGAACTAATGACTTGAACAGTTAATCACAGTATCAGAATGTTCATTCAGCAAAATTAAGAGGCTTGGGCAATTTTTAACTACACAAAGTACAACATTATGTAAATCCACAATGCCAGTGGCTATTGGTTGGTTTGGGTGCCAAAATCTCCTAAACTGCTAGTTTTATAAAGGTAACAAGAACAACATTAAAACCCAAACACTTCTAAGGCTTTTAACTGTTACTTTAGAATACAATTAAGAAATATATAGTGAGTGTGGGTTTAATAATGAAAGTCCATGAAATTGCAAAGTATTTTCTCTGAATAAAAGTGACACTTTCCTTTATCCTTAAGGGGAAAAAGTAGGTAGCATAAAAAGTAGAATCTCCACTGATGTTTTTAGATAAAAGAGTTTCTCTAAGAATGGCATTGGACTTATGGTAGATGGTAGTACTAGTTTGCTTTGAACGGAATTGTTTGGAAACCCATTAGAGAATATGTGCAAACTTATGAAGAGAAAAATATTCTTTGAACTACAGAGCTCCATGGAATTCTGGAAGACTGAACACCGGGGCCCTAGATTCACTGATGTCATTTAACATCATGGAAGGAAAGAACAACTGCTCAGATCTACTGTACCTTTACTTTAAGTTCAGCATGAATTTTACTCAGGTACCGAGCATCCTTTGAGTAGTGCTAGCTGAATTCAAGGATAGAAAGAAACATGTGCCACCTACTTTTAAGACTGAAAATCTAGTAGAGACAAAATAATTTCCTCAGCTTCATCACTAGGTTGAGCTGCAATATGATTACACTTTAAAAGTCTAATTAAATAAAATATAATTTGTATACAGTAATAGGTATTCATATTAAGTGTGCATATGAGCGTGGACATAGGTATGCACTCATGTAACCACCACCCAAATCAAGTTATGGAAAATTTTCATAGCCCAGGGAGCTTTCTTCATACGCCTTCGCAGTCAGTTCCTCTCCTTTCTCCCTTCCCCAGACAACCACAGAATATGAGCTCTTTCTGTACCTGCCTTTTGTTGCTCAGCCTAATATATTTGAGAGTCATCTGTTACACTGTGTATATAGCTAATGCTTTTCCTGCTGAATAGTATTTCATTTATGAATATGTGACAACCTGTTTACCAATTTACCTGATGATAAATTTTTTTTCAGTTTTTGGTGTCTATGAAAATCCATATAAAATTGTTTTATAGACATATGCTTTCATTTTTCTTCGATAAAGACTTAGCAATGGAACTTCTGAATTATCTGATAGTGTGTATTTAATTTTAGGAGAAAATGTCAAAATGGTTTCCAAAATGATTATACATACGTTAGTGTCTTATGACTACCATACATTTTGATAAAGTCCAGTTTATCAATTTTTTATTTTATGGTTCATGCTTTTGTGTTCTGTCTGTCAAATCTTGGCTAATCCCAAGGTCAGAAACACTTTCTACTATATTTTATTTTAGCAATTTTATGTTTGGATGTATGATCAATATCTAGTTAATTTTTGTATGTGGTGTGAAGTCATTACTTTTTTAAAATATTGATATCCAATTGTCCAGCCTATTTGTTGAAAATTATCTTTGCTTCATTTAATTTTCTTCTTGTGTGCTCATCCACATACATATAAAACACATAATACATATATATGTGCATATATATTTACATATACTCTTTGAATATTTATATATTTATATATTTATGGATTCTGTTCTCTATTTTATGTGATAGATAATTATGCCAAAAATCACACTGATTTTAAGTAAACAGAATCAGGTGGTTTGATTCTTTCAACTCTATTTTTATTTTTCAATGTTGTTTCGGCTATACTAGGTTCTTTGCATTTTCATATACATTTTGAAATCAGCTTGTCAATGTCTACAGAATTGCCTTCTGAAGTTTTAATGGGATATCCTTTAGTGTGTAGATTAATTTAGGAAGAATTAACACCTTCACTAAATATTGATTACTCCAATGCACAAACATAGTTTACATGAAAGATTAGAGAGCCGGAAGGAGTGAACACTCTGGGCAGTTTATACAGGTGGCACAGGTGGAGGAAGTCAAGTATGCTAGACAGCCAGGAGACTGCTGAAGCCTTCAGCCCAGCATTCTTAGGTGTGTGCAGACCATAACAGACCTTCAGCTGGTTCATGTCTGATACGAATGTTTGGCCACCTCTGGTCTTTCCGAGGGCATTTCTCTTCCTCAGAGTACTTCTCCTCACCTCTTAGTGACCGTGGGGAAGTGTTCTCAATATGCAGTTGCACTATGCTCTCTGATGTCTAAAGGAAGGAAAACACGGCGATCAAATGAAAGGCTTCAAGAAGCGCTGATATCAGAATGCCTCTGCTATGATTTTAACTTGATCCAAAAATGGATAGATTGGCAATAGCTTGTGAAACAAACACCATTGGTTCTATGCATTAGTGCAGAGTTTTATTGTGCAGACAGGGTTTTCAGGCATTGCTTCATTTGCTCCTCCTTGAGACCAAAGGGCAGGGATGCAGGGGGCTGTGAAATATGGCTTACAAATCCCATCACACAGAAACGCAACTTCTTCCATCTTCCTGGATGGAAATTTCATTTTTCACTCAAAGAATTTTGTTCTTTAGTTCACCGCGCCTATAATGTATCACTTGGTACCCTGGAGGATCTTAGATCTTCCATTTTGTTTTTAGGTGGCCCTTTTCCAGCATCTAAAACACTTTTTGTTTTTGTTTTTTTTTTTGTAAATTCTCCTCTGACTTTGTAAGAAACTAAAAAAAAAAAGGCAGTTTCTCTTGACCTTTGCTTTAATATCTGATGGTTCTTAAGTTTTTGATTGAATTTGAAACAATAAATAATTATGTACCAAATAACCCTAAGCTTTTATGCTGTTACTCTGCATAACATAGTACTGCGATGTATCCCAAACAAACATCAAAGGACCCCTGAGGCTTAGGGGTTTCACAGAGCGCTCTGTGTGAAGGCCTCCTTCAGCAGGGGAGTGAGGCAGAAAATGAGACAACTTCACATACAGCAAAATTTCCTAAACATTATTTTGAGCCATGTTGTTCACCAAATCTTATATGACCCAGCAGCTTTTCCTCTCCCCACCTCCCATCTTTTCACTTTCTCACTCCTGAATCTTTATTGACTCCAGTTATTCTCTTAGAACCCTGTCTTTGGGCTCATTTCTTCATATTGCTGCCTTACGTTGCCTTTGGCAATACAACAATGGGCCCACAACTCAACTCCTCCTTAGAAGGTGAGCAAAGGAGGAAGTTTGGAAATATTTATATTTTATTGCACTTTTCTGCACAGCAAATGTCACGTGGAATTGATTGATGTTTTAGCCATTGTATCTCCACCTGCAAGAACCCAGTTATATACAGTGCAGTGGGTTGACCGGAACACAGAAAGCGCAGCTGATTTGTTTCTAAGGCTCTGGACGTGTGGGAACCTGTGAAAAACCTGGTCTTAGTGTTAGAAGGCAAGGATTCAGCTTGATGTGGTGCCTGTTACAAGATCTATGCCATTAATTAACCAACTTGAGACCTGGTTTTGTCACCTGGAAAATGGTGATTACTGATCTAACAGATGTTCTCCCAGTCCAGCATTCTGCTAGTCAGAGCGTATGTAGAAATTTTTAAGATTGACTTCTTCTGAGGAAGCGGGCAATATCGTTGAATAGAGGGGCATGAACGTAATTATCAGTTTCATCCATACTGTGGTAAAGGACTGAGAAGAATGGGAGGGAGACCAGCAAAGGCTGCAGCCACGTTCCTGGGCAAGCCGTAGTGCATTTTGAACTGGTAGTAATATTTGTTCTAGATTATGAAAGGTGAATATTTAATTTCCAAGAAGAAAATGTTGTTCCTGTTCAGGAGGCATAAATTAATTGCCTTCAGGGACCAGGCAAGTGATATAAATATGCAGAGTAGAGGATGGTAGGCAGAATACCCAAGGAACCGGTGTCAAACTGGAGAGTACATGCCTGTTTAAAGCTATCCAAGCTCAAAATAATTCTTTAAAAGCTCTTCTGACCAAATAAACACAACTTGTAGGTAGATAATGGTAATTCCATGCATAGTGTGTTTGGGGGACGCACTGTACGACGCTTGCAGGTGGGCAGGTACGGGCAGCCAGCACTGTCAGGGGAAAGTGCAAGGAAGAAGGGACATTTGGAACTGGATGTGGGGGGCTGTCTATGGTGGTCTAAGGAGTTTTGATTTTATCTCACAGACAGGCAGTCATTTGAGTTCTTCAATTACGTGGAGTGAGATAATAAGGTTTGTTTTATAGGGTAATTTATTGACCTCGAGAAAGTGAAAAGAGTGGAATAAATTGCCCAGCGACACATTGCACAAATCCAGGTGAGCCGTGGTGAGACCCGAACCAAGGCAGGAGCAGTGAGAATGACGAGGGGGCTTCGTAAAAGGGGAGACTTCTGATGTAGACTGAAGCCAGTCTCCTTGGAGTTTTTTGAAAGAGATAATGTGAGTGAAAACAATTTGCAAACAGCACAGTGTGGTGCAGGTGGAAGGTGATGCTCGCATCTCAGATGGAAAGAGCCTGGGGTCATGGCTGGAGAGCCTCGTGCTCCCTTATTCCATTTTCATGGCCTCGCTGGGCACTCAAAGCTCTGAGGGAGGAGACCTGGAATTGGATCCCTCAGAGGCTAACCTCTAGTCTGCAGAAGACAGGCCCTCATGCCAGCCTAAACTTGGCCACTTCATCTGGGCCCTGGTGCTCAGGACTTCCTGCTGCCCCCATGGATGACTTCTTCTGTAAGAATTCAATTTTCTTCACCGAGAGAAAAAGGTAAAAAGAGCAGACACTTATATCTGCAGAAATGTTACTCCATGTAAAAAAAAAAAAACAGTACTAATACATCTTACAACTTCTAGCCAGAATCTGCTAGGCTGCTGCTATAGCAACCTCAACAGAGAGGACTCAACACATCCCTACCCTATTCCCTTCTGAAGCCGCATACCTGATAGTCACCCTCTTAGTGAGGCTGTCTTTCTTACATTACACCCACTAAGTGAAGATCCAAAGCAAAGAGACAGAAAATAACATCTTCTAACAATCTGCTTGTCATTTAGAAAAAGCTCCCTGTATAAATGTCATGGAAACAAGCTGTTCTTGCAGAAAGAAAAGAAGAAAGCCCTGCCTCACTTGCTTCCTTTTCAGTTTTAATCTTAGGAATAAAAGGGTAACACAAAGCAAATGTTAAGTGTTTGAAAGCAAATATCTCTGGAGCTTGGCCATGGTGTGGTTCAGCCACATCCAGCCTGCTGCTGGGCTCCAAGTAGCAGAAGTTCCAGATGAAGGTCTGCACGAAGGTCAACTGGATGCCAGTCAGAGAACGTGAACTCAAGAGAGGCTGATAGGAGACAATGGGGGTTTTTCTTCTAATCAGTAAAAGATCCTTTGCTAGGATACTGGCTACGAGGCCAACACATTTCTGTTCAGTTAGTAAAATTCATGGGCCTGTAGCATGTACAATTCATTGTACTTTGATTCTCTGAGGGAAACCCAGATAAACATGACTCTATTCTCTGTTCATGAGTGAGAGGTCTTGTATGTCTCAACTGCCTCAGTGGGCAGGATATGTTAAGAACACAAAGAGAAAGTTGTGGTGGTTGTCTGAGAGCCTGAGGGAGGAACCTTTATTTTCCGCTGGGTTTAGCAGGCAAGGATGGCTACAAAAAAGTAGCATTTGAACTAAGCTCCAGACAAGAGGTAGGATTATAACAGCAGGATAAGGGGGTGGGGGGAAAGGAATTCTAAGGACACATTAAATTAAAACAAGGTCAAGAAAGTGTAAGTGTTACTGGTCCAAAGTTCGTGTGCTGGGAGCTTCAAAGGCCAAAACTCAAATATCAGAATTTGGAGTAAGGAAAGACTTATTGATCAAGAAGGCACTGACATGGGAGATTTAGTGGTGCCTCAAATTTATCTTCAGAAAGTACAGAGTTCAGTTTTCATTTACATCAAAGGAAGGGGGAAATGAGAGGAGCAAGAAGCGATAGTCAGCTGCCTCTAGAAGGAGTCTGAGGAAGACTGTGCTTTGTCTGTTGACCCTAGTTGATGTGAGTCCAGTCGCCACGGTCCTAGAAATCTTTGATAAACAATACATTATCTCCTTATCTCCTCAGGAGAGGCATTTTCTGGTAATTGACTGTTTTTGTAAAACTCTAGCCACCAACAGAATTCCTCTAATGGTTAGCATGTCTATATACAAGAAGCTATGGATCTGAAGGCCATGGGAACAAAGCAGGCTTGCACAAGACGGAGTCGGATAGGCCAGGCATTGCACTCTGTTACAGAAGGGTAATATTGGGGAACAATCAAGGAAGGGGTGGAATAACATGTAAGCACCACCCTATCTGGACTGGAATTGGGATTCAGATAGATGCAGCGGATGTGTGGCTACTCAGTACTCACCCAGGGTCTCCAGATGGGCTTAGAGACGTAAGAGTTTCCTGGGAAAGGAGCTTGAGTCATGTCACTGCCTAGGATTGACCTATATAAACATGCGTAGCAAAGTGGTGGGAGAGGCCATAAGGAAACTAAACTGTAGAAAGAAACTTCAGAGCTTCTGGAAAAAAAAAAAACTTCCAGAAAATTAAGCATGGTGAGTTAAACTCAGTATAATGACCTGGGATGTCAGAGAGCAGACCTGAAGAGAGTAAAGATGTGTTCTTGTGGAAGAGAGGAGATTACCAAAATTATATAGCGTGGGACCCAAGAGACCCAAGTATATAATTCTTCTAAAAGAGAATAATAGAGATGATAGGGGGGTTTATTTCTCATGTATCACAAAGGAAACAGTGTCTGTGAGAAGTCACAGAGGGAGCTGTTGCAAAACAATCAGCAAGAGTTCAGGAAAGGGATCAATGAGAGTTGCCATGGCCAAGGAGGAAGGCAGTGCCGTGGAAGCACCAATGCAAACAGCAGGCAGAGAGACTTGCATATATCTGAGTCCTCCTGAGAAGACTAGGAAGCTGGGGAAGAAGCCCTGAAAGGAAACGGCTCAGAACCTGAAGTTTGTCCAAAGGAAAAATGCTATAAAACTAGAGAATTATAAGCTTAACACTTGGACACACAAGAAATTTTTTTAAATTATTTAAAAAAAACGATTTTACTTATTTTCTTTTTAGACAGAGGGGTAGGAAAGGAGAAAAAGGGAGAAACATCAATGTGTGGCTGCCTCTTGCGCCCCCTACTGGATACTTGGCCGACTGCCAAGGCATGTGCCCTGACTGGGAAATCAAACTGGCGACTCGTTGGTTTAGCAGGCCGACGCTCAATCCACTGAGCTACGCCAGCTGAGGCTAGATATGCAAACTGATGATGTACAAGAAACATTTTGGGCTTTGTAAAAAATTTTGTGGTTGATTTTATCGGCAAATTTTCCAAGTGCATTGGGCAGAACACTTGTTCTGAGCAGGCTAGGGCTTGAGCAGAGTATGTTGTGATGGAAAGGGAGTGCGATGTGCAGAATAGTGAGATCTTTGCAGGAGACCCGGAAAATGTAAGGACCTGGGCTAGGCTGGTTGGATACAGCAGGAAAGGGAAGGAGGGACAACAGGAACCATTTCACAGAAGAAGTATCAAACAAAGGTAAATACTAGTTGCTTAGTTAGTTAGTTGGTTAGACGTGTGAGAAAAGAAGCAAGAATGAGTAAAAAATTTGTGAGAGTTTAAGAACCAAATATTAATAATATTTATATTACTGTTGAATGAATGAATGAGCTGTAGTGAGTTGGATTTGATTCTGCCTGGGCCTCTTACTAGTGAGGGAGCTTGGGTGTCACTCAGCCCTGCTAAATGTGTTTTCTAATCTGCAAATGGAGAGAATTATGCCTATAGCTCAGGCTTAGCTCTTGGAGTAAATGATATATTTTATGTAACAGAGTTAAAAAGATATTTGCCACAAAGAGTTATCAATTTGTGGAGAAAAGTGATGAATTTATTTTAAATAATAAAGCTCTCTAAGTCTTTTTAAAAAAATCTTGATGAATGGTTTTTTGTGTGTAAGGGTTTTTTACATCTTCCATTAAATTTATTCCTAAATATTTGATATAATTTATGCTATTGCTAATTGTATTTTTTAAACATTGTTAATTCATAATTATTTGCTGCCGATTGGCTCTTCTATGTTCACCTTTTTCCAGCCAACATGCTGACCTCTCATTAATTTTATAGGTGATCTGTAAATTGTTTTGAAATATCTAGGTACATAATTATATTGTCTATATTACCATGTTATTACAATTTACTGTGTGAATAGTATTCTTTCTCCTTTGTAGCCTATATAGTTTATTTCATTTTTCTTCATTATAATTTATTTTGTTCTGCTTCATTTATTTTGCCTGAGCTCTGTACTCTCTGAAGATAAATTTGAGGCACCACTAAATCTCCCATGTTCTCAGTTGGTGCCTTCTTGATCAATAGCCTTTCCTTACTCCAAATTCTGACATTTTGAGTGTTGGCCTTTGAAGCTCCCAGCACACGAACTTTGGACCAGTAACACTTTCACTTTTTTGACCTTGTTTTAATTTAATGTGTCCTTTGCTTCATAAACTATGCTGTCCTCCACTTGATCTCAGAGGGTGAGCTTTCAATATTTTACCATTACCATAGTCCCCCTTATTTATGTCTTTTATTCTTGTTGTTTCAGCTACCATGGTTTGCCATAGTCTAAAAATATTAAATGGAAAAGAAGCCTTCTCTTCCTAGTTTGCCAAACTATTTTAATACATAGATGTTTAATTTTATCTAATGTTTTTTGTAAGTCTGTTGAAATGATCATATATTTTTTCCTATATTCTGTTAATGTGCTGAATTACTGTGATTGAATTTTTAATGTTAAACCAACTTTGAAATTCTTCAATAAACCCAGATAAGGGTAAATAGGTACATGCATTGACATATCTTAGATTTAGTGTGCTAAAATATTTGTTCATAATTTTTGCCTTGGTATTCATGATGGATATTGGTGGATAGTATTTGTTCTCATAAGATGCTTTTCAGGTTTTGGTATGAAGGTTTTTCTGTCTTGACAGAATGGACTAAGAAGTGTTTTCATATTTCGATTCTTGTTATTATATATTTAAATGTTTGTTAGAATTTATTGATAAGTTTATTTAACCTTGGAATTGTCTGTGGTGAGGTTTCTAATTATAAATCTAATTTCCTTAGTAATATAGGACTCTTTGTCATTTCTATTTCTACTTTAGTCAGTCTTGGAAAATTATATTTTTCTTGGATATTGTTTTATTTGAATTTTTCAATTCATCGCTTATGAATTTTAAATAATATTCTCTTAATATCTTTTCAATGTCTGTGGTATCCTTCATGATGTCTCCTTTATCATTAGTTATATTGTTTGTTTGGTTTTGTGTTAGCCTTAATCACACTAGCTAAAGATTTATTAATTTTATAAATCTGATTGAAAAAATAAATTTTGGCCCTGAGGACCCTCTATATTTTGTTTTCTTAATCATTAACTTATGATATTCTGCCTTTCTTTCCAATAAAATTTTAGAACTGTGTGTTACCTTTAAGCATAAATTTAACTGCATAATATAATTTTGATGTTATATTTTCATTATCAGTCACTTTTGAGAAGGTTGCACTAAAATCGAGGCCTAAATGATGAAGAATTAGCTGCACCCATAGAGCTGTGTTCTGCGTCTGGGAGACAGAGCAAATTTAACATCAACAGCCTGTGTAAACTCAAGGCAGAAAATAGCTCAGTGAGTTCCACGAAGATAAAGAAGGCTAATACTAATGAAGAAAAGAGCAGAATGTTACCTAAAGGACAGGCTAAACACTAAGAGAATTACTAAACTAGAAGTCAGGTCTGAAGAGAATATCATGAATGCTGTATAAAATAACAAAATGAGGTTAGGAGACATAGAGTAAGAAATGAGAATGCCTAATATTAAAGTAATTGGAATTCCAGGAAGAGAATAGAGAGACGTGGGGAAACAATACTGAAAAATTAAAAAATAAAACACTTTTCACAATTGCAGAGTTATGATTTTTTAAGTTCAGTAAATCTATCAGTGTCAAGACAAATGCATAATAGAAATTAATATCTAGAAAATGATAACACTATAGATCACCATAGACTTAGATTCAAACTCAGCAAGAGAAAAAAGTCAAACTGTCTTTATAAAAAAATGACAAAAAGTTGCCTTTTAACTGTTACACAATAAGCCAAAAGGCAATGGCTTCTTATCCGGTATGTATAAAAGAATTCCTGCAAATCATAAAATGAGTGAATTGGAGAAATGTAAATTTAAACTACACTGAGGGATTGCTCCACACCCAGCAGAATAGCTGATATTAAACAGACCAATAATACTTAGTATTTCTGACAACGTAGAAGGGTTGGAACTCTCATAAACTACTTTGGAGAATGTAAATAAATATAACCAGTTTGGAAAATTATTTAGCAATAACCATTTCAACTACTAAAGCTGAACACATTCATGTGCCCTGTGCTTCAACAATTTCATTCCTACATTTATATCAAACAGAAATGCATGCATATGTTCCCCAAAATACATGTATTAGGAATTTGTTTTTCTTAGCAGTCAAAAATTCAACACAACCTAGATGAACATTAACAACAGAAAAAATAAGTTAATTGTGATAAAACTATACAATGGAAATACTACCGCAATAGACATGAACTCCTGCAACCAGTATACTATTGATGGATCTCATGGACATAACGCTGTATAAAATATGAAATACACAAATGCATATATACTATATGATTATATTTATATAAAGCTCAAAATAAGCTAAAGTGACTTGTGTTCTTAGCAGCTGGAATAATAATTACCTTTGGAGAGGATAGGGAATAATGCCTAAAGAGGTCATGCTGGGAACATCTGGGTTCCTAGTAAAATCTATTGAGTTGTGATCTTATGATTTATGTACTTTCCTGTGTGTCTATGACACTTCAAAAACGTTTATTTAACAAAACGTAAGCACATTAAACTAGTTCTTAAAGGGGAAAATTTTATCTTGAACATTGAGGTAAGTGCCCAACTTTGGAAGTACAAAAAAGAATACTATTAAAAAAAACAAAAATGAAGATGGAAGAACACACAGAAGAAAAAATAGATATAAAAGGTGGGGGAAAAGTAGGTTTACAGTTGTGAGTACACAAAACGTAGTTTATTCTTGTATTATCATTTATTAATTATTATATTATTTTCCATACAAACAACCGTAAACCTTCTTTTGCCCCACCCTGTATTAGAAAAACCATAGAAAGTTTAAGAAGAAATGTGAAAAAGCTAGGAACAACAGTGAGTAAAATAGAACAAGAAAGAAACACTATAGGAGCAAGGCCAGAAATTGGGTCTTTATGAAGACTGATAAAACAGATAAATCTTTGAGAAATATTATCAAGGTAAAAAGATAAAAGAAAGAAGGTACAAATAAGCAATTCTAGGAATTTAGATAGAGATTATGGTAATAGATGCAGTAGATTTTTTTAAAAATTAAAAAATACCATTAGAAACTTTATTCAAATAAAATGACAAGCATAATGGAATTTTTCTTACAAAATAAAAGATTTTAACTGAGGAAAGAGAACTCTTCAATAAACTCAAAAATATATTTTTTTAAATGAATGGAGTGGTTCAAGATCTTCCCACAAATAACTGGAAGCTCGGTTATTTTCTAGACAAGTTCAAGTAAACCTTTAACTAATGGTTAAGTCCAATTTTATAAATTTCAAAAGAGAAAATCCTAAAATAGGATAATTTATTTTTATAATATTAATACAGGATAAAAAAATAACATTATAGGCCAATGTCATGTGATAACACAAAGTAAAACTTCTAAATGAACTATTAACAAATCAAAGTATGCAATAAATATATATCTCAGAAATCATAACCAAAATTATATAAGGAATGTTTCTAAATATATGAAGGTCTACAAATCAGTAAACAAAATAGCACTCTATGGGAAGAAAATGAGCAAAGGATTGACTAGGCAGCTAACAGAAGAAGGCCAAATGTCTGATAAACATGAAAAGGTGTTCCAACTCAAGTTAAAGCCACAAGCAGACAGAACTTCATGCCTATATGATTACAAAAGTTAAATATTGTGTCAATACTAATAGCTGGTAACTATGGCATACAGTGTAAACAGTTTTCTCCCTTTGATAGGATGTAAATTGGTTCCATTACTTTGGAAAACAATTGGACCAAATTAGGACATTTGAAGATGTGCAAATTCTATCGCACAACTGTTCAACTCCTAAGTGTAGAATTAGAACAGTGCTGCTCAGAGTGGGGTCTTTAGATAGGTAGCAATCTGCAAATTGTGGGGACCAGTTTCATGAAGTAATACAAACAAAAACTAAAAAGAAGCATTTAGAAACTTTGATAGTGATTTGATATTGCCATGCCATCTACTTTGTATTTTATGAAATTATCAAGCCTGCAGTCAATTGGGACTTAATTTGAAATTTTATAATTTTATAAAATATTACAAATTTTGCCTTAAAGTTGCACTTTAAACAAGTATAGCTTTTTTTAGAAAGCATTAACAGTCAGCAGTTTTTAAAAAATTAGAGCGAGTGTCCAATGAAAAGGGTCTTACGTGGGCCACTACTCTCATTCCTGCTATCACAATGAAAGGGATTAAGCAGTAGGCTTATTTTTCAATTACAAATTGCAAATAATAGACAAATCAGCATTCTAAAATGCTTTATTCAAGTCATTTTCCCTAAAATACCAAGGGTACAAAATAGACTTGATATAGACTATATGAGGATGTTGTTATCTCTGCTTTTTAAAAAAGTTCATGTATCATTGTATTTTTTCCATTACCATTGATCCTCCCATACCTTCACCTCAAACCCCCTTAATCACCACACCATTGTCCACGTCCGTGAGTTCTTTTTCCTTTTTGCTGGATCCCTTCACCATCCTGGACACCCCAAACCCCAGAGCTGTCAGTATACTCTCTTTCCGTGAGTCTGTCTCTATTTTACCTGTTAATTCAGTCAAAGCACTGCTCTCGATGAATTCTTAACACTTGCAGCATCCCTTAATCTGGAACGTTTCCTCAGGCTTTCTTTGTCTTTTCTAAAATTGATATTTTTGAAGAGTAAGGCTAGTTTTTTAAAAATCAGTTTACATTTATTTGTTTATTTTGGTCTATGTCTTTGACTTTGATAGTTCCTCATTACTACCTTCAGGTTATGCATTTTGGGCAGGAAATCATATAAATAGTGTGTCCTTATTGCACCGCATCGGGAGGCATCTGCAAAGGTCTGCGCCATTATTGGTGACATTGCTGTTTCCGTGAATAAGTGAATAAGGGGCTGGTCCCTACTTTTTCATTTCCTTTTTTTTTCAACAGTAAAATTACTATTAACCCTTTGCAATTAGTAAAATAATGTATTGAAATGTATTTGGATACTATGTAAATATACATCCTGTTCTTTACAAACTTTGACCGGCTATAAGGAAAAGTTTTCCCTTTTTATTTATTAAGCAAGGACTTAATAGACATTTTGATTTTATGGGTTATAAACTATTCATATTTTTAATGCTCAGATTATCCCAGATTTATAATTTTATGATTTGTGCAGGCTGACCTTTGTGTCCTTCATATCCTCATTTAAATGCTTCCTACTTTCTGGCGTAAGATGTTCCAGGCTCATTTGAATTTCCCTGCGACACTCCAGAAATCTGCCATTTCTACAAGGTGAATGGTATTTAGAGTCTAGGATTTAAGGAATAGGTCTAGGATGTTTTTGTATCTAGGTATTCTCAGCAAAAGGAATTAGAAAATGAATAGCACAAACATACATTTGTATAAATATGTATCTATAGTCATGTCTATGAGTTCATACTGATGCTCCCAATTTCATTCAATTCCATGGGGTTCTTCCTAGCCTAGCTCCATTCTGCATTTATAACCCCTTCTCCAATAGTTAGAGGCCTGGTCCCATTGTCCTCAATATATTTATGCATTTTCTTAACCTTCCAATATATAGAGTAGTTGCAGAATTTCTAACCAACATTGTTGTGAAAAACAAGCCTAATGAATTTATTTAGACTGAAGTTATTTAGTAATAGCAGAGTCTGTATATTACTTACATCCATGTTACTTTCTTGTTTTTACAATTATGCTCAGGCTATATAAGATGTTAATATTAGGGGAAGTGGAGTAAGGGACATAAGAAAAGCTTTACACTTTTTGGGAAGTAACTTTTTTGTATATCTATGATTAGTGCAAAATAAAAAGTTATGAAAAATTACAAGGGTTGTTTCCCACCCAACACAAACTTTGATATGATTTTATTTTTCATTTGAAATTCAATGAGGTCCATTTAATTTTGTTTGAATACTGTGTTAAGATTTTCCCCATATTCTCATTTGTACAATTTTAAGCATAAAAATATTAACATGGTTCAAAAGTAACAATTATTATTGATAAGCTCAGAAAAGTGCAAGTCAGTATCACCCACTCCATTCCTTCCACCCTATTCCTACTTATTCCATGAAGAAATGCACTTTCCTTAGTTTCTGGCTTATTCTTTCTATATTTATTTTTTTTCAAAAATAGATCTGTGGGTTTTTTTTTACTCTTTATACAAATATACTAAATATATAAAAATATATGTTTGTTTTGCACTTTGCTTGCTTGAAGTTTATTGATAAATTCCAGAAGTCATTCCTATGTGTTCATGAAGATCTTTCTCATGCTTTTATGTAGCTGAATAGTATTCCATTTTTGAACAAAATTTTAAAACGTAAGCATTTAAGTTTTATTCAAAGTTTTGCAGTTATAGGTAATGCTGTAATTAGTAACTTTGTTTGTATATACTTTCATAAGTTGTACCTTCAGAATAAAACCTACAAGAGTACATGTAGGATCAAAAATTAATCTAATGTAGCTTTCCTTAGATATTGCCAAATTTCCTTCTGGAGGGTTGTACTTTTACATTTCTACCAGCAAGGTATTGAAGAGCTTATATTCTCAGCAAAGTATGCTGTCAACTTTTAATTTTTGCCAATTTGATATGTGAGAAATGATATACTACAGTAATTTTAATTTGTACTTCTCATGAATAAAGTGAACATCTATTTAAGAATCAACTTATTTGGTAAATCACCTGTGCTTTGTGCATTATTCTATTTTTATCAGGGTTTTATATCTTTTCCTCCCAATTTTAAGAACTCTTTCTCTATATTAAGGATCTTAGTCCTTTATCAGTGATAAATTTTGCAGATGTTTTCACCCAGTATATCAGCTACTTTTGACTCCTCTTATAATTTTCTACTGCTATGCAAAAGGGCTTTTCTTTTTATAAAGTCAGATTTATGCCTTTTATTTTTGCTAAATTCCAGAAGGCCTTGCATCATCCCTGGGTTTTAGAGAAACCCTCCCATGCTGTGTTCTACTGCCTGAGTAGTTCCAGCTTTTACATTTAGTTCTCTGATCCATTTGGAGTTTATCTTTTGTATGATGTCAAGTATGAATCTAATGTATCTTTTTTTAATAACAACATACTTTATTTAACCCAATAATTATCATTTCATCATGCAATCAATATAAAATAATTTTTTCTTTTTTAATAGTTCATTTTTTATCATATTTTTCCCTTATTCTCTATACCCTCTTCTACCTCTACCCAATCCCCTACCCCTGTAATTGCCACCCTGTTGTCTGTGTACATCATCTCTTTTTCTTTTTTCTCCATCCCTCTACCCCAAACCACCCGCACCAGAGCTGTCAGCCTGCTATCTATGAGCCTGTCTCTATTTTGCTTGTTAGCTCACTTTGTTCATTAGATTCCACATATGAGTGAAATCATATGGTACTTGTCTTTCTCTTACTGGCTTATTTCACTTAGCATAATGTTTTCTAGGTCTATCCATTCTGTCACAAAGGGTAACATTTTTTCTTTTTTATGGTCGAGTAGTATTCCATTGTGTAAATGTCCCATAGTTGTTTTACCAGCTTATCTATACTTGGGCTGCTTCCAAATCTTGGCTATTGTAAATAATGCTGCAATGAATATAGGGGTACATATATTCTTTTGAATTAGTGGTTCGGATTTCTTCAGATAAACTCCCAGAAATGGAATTGATGGGTCATAAGGCAGTTCCATTTTTAATGTTTTGAGGTATCTCCATACTGCTTTCAACAGTGGCTGCACCAATCTGCATTCTCACCAACAGAGCAAAAGGGTTCCCCTTTCTCCACATCCAAGCCAGTACTCGTTGTTTGTTGATTTATTGGTGACAACCATTCTGACAGGTGTGAGGTGATATCTCATTGTGGTTTTAATTTGCATTTCTCTGATGACTAGTGATGTTGACCATTTTTTCATATGTCTTTTGACCACCGGTATGTTCTCTTTAGAGAAGTGTCCATTCAGTTTTTTAAAAATGCCTGTCCAGTTACACCAGGTCATTTATTAAAAAGTACATCTTTTGTGTATCTACTAGTTCTTGGGCCAATTCTGGTATTTATTTTTCTTTAAAAAGCATGACTATTATTTAGTTTATTTGATCTCTCCAGGGTGAAAGACTCATTAAAATCTCACACAACAATTATTTTTCTTTTATTTCAAATAGTTTTGCTTGATATGCTTTACTATTATTTAGTGAATAAATCATGTTAGGCTTCACTTCAGAACTTTTATAAATCTAACATGCCCATCCTTTTGTGATTTCACATTTTTTTCCTTGAATTCTATTAGTTTAGATGAATTTTGCCTCACTGTTCTTGTTTACATCAGTTTAAATGATCCCATGTAACTTGGGTTTTAATGTTGCCTATCATTTTATACACCTTTCTTTAAAAGCATATAGATGCATGTTGTTTTTAACTCAATCTTCTATTTTCTATTCTTTGAGACTGTAAATGCTACCATTGTTACTCACTGTCAAGCTGCTCTGGTTCATCTTACTTTGGATTCCTTGTTTTATACTTTCTCATTTCTTATGCTTCCTTGCTTGTTTTTTGTTTCTTTTACAAAAATCATTTAAAATTTTCTAATTATCAAAGTCTAGAATAAAAACACATTATTACCTTTATTCTCCATCTTTTTATAAACAAGGTTTTAAATTTTTTTTATTGTTCAGCTACAGTCAATCCCATTGTCCCCCCATTACTCTCCCCTACCTTACCCACCCCACACCTTCCACTTTCAGTCCTCCACCTGCCGTTGGCTTTGTCCATGGGTCCTTTATACATGTTCCTTGACTTGACCCTTCCTCTTCTCTCCCCCGTTATCCCTCATCCTCTACCCCTCTGGTCACTGTCAGTTTGTTCTTTATTTCAATGTCTCTGGTTCTATTTTGCTCCCTTGTTTGTTTGGTTGATTAGGTTCCACTGATAGGTGAGATCATATGGTATCTACCTTTCACCACCTGGCTTATTTCACTTAGCATAATGCTCTCCAGTTCCATCCATGCTGTCACGAAGGGTAGGAGCTCCTTCTTTCTTTCTACTGTGCAGCATTCTATTGTGTAAATGTACCACAGTTTTTTGATCCGCTCATTAACTGATGGGCACTTAGGCTGTTTCCAGCACTTGGCTATTGTATATTGCACTGCTATGAACACTGGGGTACATAGGTTCTTCTGAATTGGTGTTTCAGGATTCTTGGGGTATAATACCAGCAGTGGAACTGATGGGTCAAAAGGCAGTTCCATTGTTAGTTTTTTGAGGAAATTCCATACTGTTTTCCACAGTGGCTGCACCAGTCTGCATTCCCACCAACAGTGCACTAGGGTTCCCTTTTCTCCACAACCTCACCAGCACTTGTTGTTTATTGATTTGGTTATGGTGGCCATTCTGACCAGTGTGAAGTGGTAGCTCGTTGTGGTTTTAATTTGCATCTTTCTGATGGCTAGTGATGCTGAGCATCCTTTCATATGTCTCTGGGCCCTATGTATGTCCTCCTTGGAGAAGTATCTGTTCTGGTTCTCTGCCCATTTTTTAATTGTATTGTTTGTCTCATTGGTGTGGAGTCATGTGAGTTCTTTATATATTTTGGAGGTCAAACCCTTGTCCAAGGCATCATTGGCAAGTAAGTTTTCCCATATGGTTGGCTATCTTTCCATTTTGCCAGTTTTCTTTAGCTGTGCAGAAGCTTTTTAATTTGATATATTCCCATTTGTTTATTCTTCCCTTTATATCCCTTATAAACAAGTATTTTATTAAATACCTTTGCAAATAATTTTTCCTCTAAAAATTTATTCTAATTTAAAAATAAATATTGCTTTTTAAAAAGTAGCAATTGGCATTTTAGTAATTTTTCAGGTCCCCTTTATTAATAATACAGGAAAAAATGCCCTCTTAATGTGCCTCTTTACAGAAGAAGGTGGGGACAGGACCCTCATAAAGGTACAAAGAAGCCCACTCTGGAGCTGCTTGCCAGTCTCTAGAAAATGTTTGTCCATCTTGTTTTCCCACCACAGGCTGCTTTAAGAGTGGTGTCACCTTTGTCACCCCTGGTCTCTGTTAAATGACATAATCCTTAGTCACCCTAAGCATGTTTTAGAACACATATAAATGGTACAAAATTAAGTTTTTAAAGAAGTGAAGTGAAAAGTGTCCTATTCAGTCATATCTAAGAGATGCCTTTATGTCCTCATAATACATATTTTCCCCCTTACAAACTAAAAAATAAAAATATTGGCTTATTGAAAACCTTTAATCTATTCACTGTTAATTTCCACTCCGAGGCAATGATTTTTATCCAACAGGAAGGTTAGTTTTGGGCTTACATTCCCGAAGCCCACAAAATTCTGAATGTTTGACATAAAAATTCCATTTTATAAATTGTAAAACACATAAAAGTGGGAGTCATTGAGATAGAGGGACAAGAGAATTAGAATTATGTGTAATCACACTGTATATGTAAAAATCGAAGAGATAGACCTGCATGAACTGTAGCCCTTTGAAGGAATGGTAGGTGGCACAGTGGAAATTCTGGTCTCTTAGACAGAATCACATCGATTTAGAATGTTACAGCCAGAAGGCATTAGATTTTATTGTATATTTTACCAAATGTCTTCTTACTGAAGCAATTTTGATTCTTCCTTTACAGTAAAGATGCAGTTTAGATTTTTTCCAAAATATATAGATTTTATTTAAAAATTTTTTTATTGTTGTTCAGTTACAGTTGTCCCAATTTTTTGCCCCTTTGCTCTCCCCTCCCTGTCTGCCAACCGCCCAACTCCCATAGTCAATTCCCACCCCATTGTCCTCGTTGTTTAGATATTTTTATTTAGTATGTCATATTATTCCTCTTCCACCATTAGAGGAATATGGTTGGCCCCGATCTCTTCAGCATGTGAGGTGCCGAGTGACTGAGGGTTCACTAACAGTCAGCTGTAACAGAGGTAGTAGGTGGCATTACCTCAGAACCTCGGTGGCGGCACTAAGTTCATTCTGTGACCTAATTCCATTGTCACTCCTACCCCCAAAATAGGCCTCAGTGCTGGTGCACATTTCCTTTTGAGCTAAACTGATTTAGAGTCCCCAAATGTTTTCATTCTTCTACCTTAGCTGAGGACACTAGGTTTTCACTGCTACCTTTGGTCCAGCTTTTGGGTGACTGGACCAGCACATCCCCAACTGAGTACCCCAAGTCCTAGGCATGGAGGACAAGAACCCTCCATATTCCTGGATTTTATTCATGAAGAGATTTTATGTGATGACAAGAAGAGGAAAAAATATGTCAGAATCACAAAGACAAAGCATACATACCTATGGGTTTTTTGTTCACATTAGACAGAAATCAGAGATAGGATCAGGAAGTAAACAAATCTAGCATCCAGTCGCATGGTGTAAGAGTTAGAGAAATGAGAGGGAGATTTCATAACCTATACATACTGCCAGCTGCTTATAATAAAATAGGCATGTAATGGGGTATTTAATATTTGTTTCCTTATACGGGAAATGGCAATAAAAAGTATCTATCACCATTTGTAAAATGCCAGGCTTTGCAGAGTCTCACTGATATCTATCTTTTAATACTCATTTTTCAGATAAGAAAAAGGGGCAGAAGGATTAAGGCTGTTCAAATACATAGAGCTAGCAGAATGCAGAACTAATTTCCAAATTCGGGTCTGACTTTTAACCTCATATTTTTTTCCTTACCAAGGACATGTTTTTACTGATTTTAGAGAAGGGAGAGAGAGAGAGAGATAGGGAGGGAGGGAGAGAGAGAGATTGAGGCTGATGTAAGAGAGAAACATCGATCAGTTGCCTCCCATACATGCCCTGACTGGATATCAAACCTGCAAGCTAAGCATGTGCCCCGACCAGGGATTGAACCCACAGCCTCTTGCTGTATGGGACAATGCTCCAACCAACTGAACCACCTGGCCAGGACTACCTTCACATTTTTCTGCTTCATCATTCTTAAAACTTGGCAAAATTGAAAAATAGGAGAGGAGGACAAGACTATTTTAATCCATCCTTGGAGATTCATATTAATGCTAACAAATTGGTTTTTCTCCCAGTTACCATATTATGTTTGGAACAGAATTATTTGATTATTCCAGAGGCTTTGAATGGAGGGTCCCTGAAAAGTACTCACATATGGAGGATAAATTAGGGAGAAAGTATATGAAATTGCATAGATCTGCTACCTGTTATGAATTTAGTTCATTCTTACTGGAATCTTTAGTGACTAACATGTGACACTGGGTACAAGGATGGGAAGTACAGAAAATTGTTAAGGAAGGTGGTGCCATTTGTAATTCAAAATGATTTGTGGTAGCCATACTGTCGTGGGCTGGCTGTGGACTAATAGGGAGGCCAGGGTGGTAGGCTGAGTTGTAACTAGACTCAGTCATTACTAGAGATTTTGAAAAGCAGAGTGCAAATTAGAGTGAGACATGTACCACCACAAAAGAGTAGTCACCTAAGGAGCCCTCGGAGGATTTGGTGTAACGTTAGTGGAGGAGTCCTGGTAGTGTTGGGTGAAGGAGGGTTCATTCAGCCTATCAGCAGCCATAATGTCGATGCCACAGTTGGGTCCCCTCTTCCTCTTTCAAACTGTGGTTATTTGGTATTTTTTAAAAATACAGAGACAAAAGATCCTATACTTTTGTTGAATCATTATCAGTCTTCATGCAGTTTGCAAAGAGTAATGCTAAAAGTGACCATAATTTAGAAGACAAAAGAATGACATCTTACATGAACAGCAGCTAATTTGAAAGAAGAGAATAAACTCAAGGTAATAAAATCTAAATTAAAACTCTCTTTCTCCCCTTTCCTTCAACAAAAGGAGCAATACATTATTCTTTCCCTTGTCTTCTAGTATTTTTGGATGGTAGTGCTAACTGATCAATAAGATGATAATTAGACTTAATTATTGACTACTTTGCCTTTTAGTCATAATAGAGGTAGAATCTACAAGAATTGACTGCATCACCCTGGCTGGTGTGGCTTGGTGGATTGAGCGCCAGCCTGTGAAGCAAAAGGTCGCCAATTCTGTTCCAAGTCAGGGCACATGCCTGGGTTGCGGGCCAGGTCCCCCACTGGGGGCATGCAAGAGGCAACTGATAGATGTCAAGAACAAATTAATCTTCTTTTCTAAATTTTTCTTTTTTTATACCCAGTGCTTACTCCAAATTCTTGATAGATTTTTTTGATTAAGAATTTTTAAAAATGTTTTTAAAAATTTATTGATCTTAGAGAAGAAAAGAGAGAAAGAGAGATGGGGAGAAGGAGAAACATTAACATCGATTTGTTGTTCCACTTACTTATGCATTCATTGGTTGCTTCTTGTATGTGCCCTCAGCATTGATAGATCAAACCTGCAAACTTGGTGTTATCAGGATGATATTCTAACCAACTGGGCCACCCAGCCAGGGCCTCAATACTTGATGTACTCTTGAATGCAACCCAGAATACATAAAGAAAATTTTAATTTCACCCATGAAGTAGAAACTCTGATAATGCAGGATTTTGAAGTTAATTTAACTCAGCAGTATGCTCCTATAAGCAATGCTCTAATAGTTTTTCTTGCACTTATTATTAAAGGACTTCCCAGGCCTTGTCCTCATCCTACACAGACATATAGAATATGTGTAAATGAGCTTTATATTTAGCCACTTTGGATGGGTAATAATGCTAAGTTATTCTCAGGCAATCTAAAGTAATCATAGTTTTATCTCCTTGACCTTGAATGGTAATGTTCAATTTTGCATCAATTAATGCAGGCTAGCTACGAAAGTGATTTTATTCATTGAACTATGCAACATGATGAAATATGCCACTTTAGTTTTGTGTTAAAGGAGAAAAATACTTGGTGTGCTAGCAACGCGCAGTGGTGTAAGGTAGACCCCAAAGGTATGGGGTAAAATAAAGGGGAGGAGGGCAGAGTAGATTTCTCTGAAAACCAAGGGGTTATTAATAGGTTCAGGGCAACCCAAGCATGTGGTTTGGAGCTGTCCAGGTCAAGCCCTATTTTTATGATATGTTTACCCTACCACCTCAGATCAATTCTTCCTGTAGACTCTGACACACATCACCATGTGAGGGAATTCCACAGTGCTATCATTTCAAGGATGGTTCTTCAAAATCCAGCCCAAAAGAGATGTGTCTGCATCAGTAATTACAGTTGCCTTTTATAGAAACTGACTTCAACCACCCATGAAATCAGTGTAATGAAACTTATGAAATTTACTAGATGCCACTTACTTCCTGGTACTGAATGTGTAAGCGCAGAACGAGAGGGGACCATTTGTTAGGTGATATGTGACATGTTAAGAGTTATGCTCATTTATGTTCATTAAGTTGTAAGAACTATGCAAATGTGTATATGTAATCCAAACATCTTGAGTGTACCTTGGGCCCGAAATTAGAAGCGAATATATGGAAAGCGATGACATAACTAGCTCAGACCTAAAATTCTGTAAATCAGTTTACTGACAATGGTGGATCTTGATAATTTAATCTTTTTGGTAAATTTGTACGAAATAATTCTCGAAAGCATCTGTACCTTTTGTTTGTATACGTTTTGATAGAATTGCTTCACTTTCCACATGTTTGGAAACAAACCAAATTAGAAATGAGACACTATAAACTCAAATAGTAAACTGGGCTGGGCGAAATGATTGTGACTGTAATATTTCAAAACGAGGGAAAATCTTAGTGAATAGGGTATAGAATAATTTAAAGTCTTTTTGCAACCAGCTAAACTTTTGGAAATAAAATTATCAACATGTATCAGGCAATGATCAGTAATTTTACCTGGAAACTAAGGAGAGAAGTGAATCTTTAGAAATGTCAAGTGACCAAACCAGTATGTGCAGAAATTAACTTTTTTATTATATATCATATAATGTAGTAGTAAAGTTTGTTTGAAGTGCATGAATAAAAAGTTAGTGAAATTACAGGAGGAACAATCTATATAGCAATAATAGGTGCATTCCCTGTGCATCTGAAAGAAAAAAAAAAGAGTTTTCACTCATTTTGGCCTAAAACTTAGTGTTCAGGTTCCCAGGATTCTGATATCAGAACCCGGATAACACTGATTAGAACCATAGGGGCTTTACAATAAAAGCTAAAATATTGACCATATGATGGCAAAAAGTCTTATTTTGTGGTTATCTGATTCTCTTCTAGCTACTCTCTGATGAAGTTGGTGGCGCTGTAGAGGAGGACCGCCGCCTCCTGGACGAGGACCGGGACCGCTCAGCACTGTAGGTGACATGCTTGTCATAGTTCTCCACCTGAGCCTCCATGAGATCTCTCTGCTGCTGCCTGATGGCCTGGCTGATGAGCCCAGGGAGGGCGTGGATGCTCCCGATTAAAGTCTCTAATTTCGTTTCTAGAGTAACAATCCTCTTCTCAAAATCTTCGCTCCTTTCGTTTAAGTCGGAAATCATGTCATACATGATATTCTGGGTCTGGAAAACAGGATTGAGAGGAACAGAGAAACAGAGAACTAAGGCTTAGTCACTTTGGCCCTGGAAGCAAACCGTCATCTCTCAGCATGTCTCCTTTAGGTGACATCCAGTGCGATGGGGGGCGGGGGCGATGCATGTCAGCAAACTGAACATTTTATCTCATAAGGAAAATCCAGTGTGTCTGTTCAATGCTAGGGTTTAGAATTGTACTATCTTAGGCATTAATTTGATCCAGTTGCAAGTACTGTAGGTGTTATTCCCACTGATTTCTGGTTGTATACAGATAGACAAACATGTTTTGATTTAATATTTATGTATATATTCTAATAGTTGTTACAAATGTTAGAACATTGAATTCATTTTGTAACATGTAACACTAATTAAGGCAGGGCTAATTTTCAAAAACCAGAGATTTAAAGAAAAACAAGTAGTAGTATGAATGGTACTGGGATATAGCAGAAATTCTGAGGAAGGAATATGAAGTTTAGGACAAACTGATATGAGTACATAATTTAGGAACTTAAAACTGTAAAAAACTCCTGATTATCTTATGCTGTCCCATGTGTAAAATTACAGTTCTCCGTGGGTTAAAGAGTATTTTTACAGATAATCATTGAGAGAATAAAAATTGGATACACTAGTTACCGGGCTACCTTGTCGGCAATGGTTTGATCAGATGCTAAGTGGTTTGAAATAGATGGTTTTTGGTGTCCTAGTGAATTTTGCAATTGATTGTCTTGACCAGAGGGTGTTCATGACTCTGACTCCCAGTTGTATTTCCAGAAGTATCCCAGAGACAAGAAAAGAGGGTCTCAGGGCCGATCAGCACAGAGGCAGAGAGGGAAGCGGGTGGCCAAGAAGGGAAGAATGTGGATGTTAACCTTAGGTCCGAGCAGCCTTCCCCAAGGCTCAGTCCCCTTTGACTAAGCATTCCCTCCTTCACCTCATTTCCCTTTTTAATATGTCCTCTTATACTGTTTAACAGTCATGTGTAACACTTTTTAATGATGATAAATAAACTGACTGTATAAGGAGGTTAGTATTCAGAACACAGGCAACTAGTTTGAGTTTGCCATGGAGATAAAATACATTAACTTTATTTTTACTATGTAATCTTGAGACTATTTGAGCAATATCTATTCATTCAGAAAATATTGAACCCTTGTGGCATGGACAGTCCAGTGGTCATAATAATAAGCACTGAAAAATTAATTTGAAAGAAATAGTAACTCACCTTATAGACATGCTCTTGAAGTATATAAAGTAAAATTATATAGATGTTATATATAATAATGTATTATACTTTATAATATTATATATAGTAAACTGATATATCACATATATAATATTTACAAATGGTCTGTTTTATTTTTTCCATAAAAATAACTAATTTCTTTTATTACTTGACCTAGGAGTGATAAAAGAGCCTGTGCCATCTTTGTTCTGAAATGTCCCACCAAGAGTCATATGCAAATATCGATATTAATCAAGGATTTCTTCGAGCCTCTCAATTGTGTGCATCCCAGCTGAAATGCATGATATAATATACTTTCCTAGGGGTAAGTCATTAAATACTTGTCATCTTCTATATATGAGATAGCAAATATTCATCTTCAATATTTACATAGTATGTGCTGTTGATATATATTAAAGTGAACATAATTCACGTGTTATTTCACGAGACAAGAAAAAGCGTATGTGGATTTTATAGATTATTCTTGAGGCTTTACAAAGGACATAGCTAATTTATCAAACAACAGAATGTACAGGTCCAGTTGAGAACTGCCTCTTTCAAAGCATTTGTGTTAAAAGGCTAAACACTTACATAAATGCTATTCTAATCTCACCTTTAGAATTAGTTTAAGAAAAGACAATGTTGTGATTATTGACAAATACTCATATTTTGAAGTTTACTTGGGAGAACAACTAAAAATCAACCAGATACATCTTATAAGAGTAATGGAAGAATTTGGGTACTATTAATGTACTTTTAAAAAGAGGAACAGTTTTTAAACTGTTAAATGGAGAGAAAGAACCATAAATAATTTTTAAAAGATTACTTTTTTTGGAAAGACAACCTTTTATTTTAAGATACAATTTCTGGTATTTTTTTAAATTCAATTTTACATTCTTCTGAGTTTGCTTAAAATATATTTAAAAATTTTTATTGATGAGTCTTACTTAGCCTCATAGTCAAAGCCAGGTTGTAGCTCTGTTTTCACAGGGATAAGACTGAAATACAAATAAGAATCCCAAAGGTATTTGTCTCATATTCCATTTACATTTCTTACTGTACATCCAGTCATTGCAAGTAGAAAAGCTTTTAGAATGTGGTTGAATAATGTATATAGGCAGGAAAAGAAGACATTAAGAGTTTTAAAAAATTCTTCTGAGTTGGACCATCGTTTTAGGGCAGTTGGTTGGCTGATGTGTTAAATAAATTTGGGGTCGCCTCCTCCTGAAGCCTTACCAGGTACTGTGGCCTGGTTAACCCAACAGAGGCATACATGGGGACTGGAAGCCCACTTACCTTTGCCAGGTCCACCAAGGTGTTCGCTTGGTCATTCAGTTTCCTCTGCTCCATTTTCACACTTCTTAATCTAAAAGACAGAGTCTGAAGTCAGAAAGGTTTCTTTCTTTCTATGAATCATACGCCTTCCAAAGAGCATGCACAAAATTGACAAGAGCAGTAACTGCATGGATAATGCCTTGAATATTTGGGGTAAAGTCCAAACTGGTTATGTATCTGGTACAATGAGAAGCATGCTTCCCCAACACCACAAAAAGGAAAGGAGAGAGAGTAAGAGGGGAGGTGTCCGTAGGACAACTATTCACCAGGTAGTTAAAACTGAATTAAGTAAGAAAGGCTCATAAGGATTTAACCATATGAGAAAAGCCAAAACATTCCTTAAAGCCCCAGTATCGTGACAAATAGACATAGGAAGAAATATGCAAAGCAACTGGAATTGCGTCAATGTTGGAGCAGTGAGCACCTTCCTATGCCTACGTGACTAGATACAGGTGTTAGCCCTGTTTAGTCTGAAATGGATTGGGTTAGGTATTTAAACCTGATGAAACACAGTGATAAGTGAGATTCTTATTAGCAAAAATAAAACTTTTATTCAACCAGCAGCAAGATAACTCAAAACACATAATTCTCTTATTCTTTACTTGACTTTTATCTGAAACTGCCACTGAATCTGAAGACAAGCCAGACCATTTCCTTGGGAGAATTTCTTTTAATTTTGATTGTACATAAAAGTCAGAGGACAATTAAAGTGTCTGACAGATGGAATCGTTACTTGTAAAGTTACTTTTAGATACTTCTAAATACCATTGCATATATCTGATTGACAGTCAAAAAGCCACTGTTTAAAAAAATATTTCTGAATGAGAACTCTTAACTATTCCTTAATTTATTTACTGTAATATTTTAACAAATCCTTAATTCAGTGCTTGTTATGGTACCAAGAAATTAAAATCTTCCAACAACAACAAAAAGAAGTGTTTTATTGTTCTTGAAGCCAACAATTCAAAGCTTTGCTCCCAAAGAGAAGCAGGTCTCTCTGAGCTACCTAGTGGGGGGAAAGTCTATCTATCTATCTATCTATCTATCATCTATCTGTCTATCTATCTATCCATCTATCATCTCTATGCTAACCTTAATACCTTGATGTTGAATCATTTTACAAAGCATAGTGGTAATGCTGGAGAGAATACATTTTATTATTTCCCAATTTAAATTATAGGTACTTAACATAGATGGAAAAAAATTCACAGGGCAAGATTTTACTGCCAGGGAGATTTTTGTAACAAATGTTCATGATGCTCAGTGATTTTGTTCTGAAACTAGGATATCCAATATGTCACCAAATCTGCTCTACAGTGAAGATATAGTTCCTTCTGCCAGTGAGTTTAACTGACACCTGCCTACATCATGCTCTTTAACGATCTAAAAAACAGTTTAAGGTTATAACTTGTCACTGCGACTGTGTGTTTATTAGAATAGAATGGCTCCTTTTCGTGCTATTATAGAGATAGAATATGTTCTAGTCTAAAGAAATTTGCAAACATAGATTTAAATCTAATATGTTGTTGAAAAATGTTTCCCCAAGTACTTACAAGGGTTACAAGTCTTGATGTATGCCTTTTAAAAACAAGCCAAAAACAAAAACAACACCCCCTGTCCCTGGAACAAAAAAACACAAACTTTAAACATGTGAGTCACTATAGAAAAATATATCAGAGAGAACGTCAGATATGGAATCCATCCTCTCCCTGGCACTAATCATCAGTTTCTTCATGCATGGAATGAAGGGAGTTAAGTCAGGACAGTGTTTCTGAAGTGCTGGATTTGTACCCAGAGGTGCTCTAGATGACTAAGTGATGCTCAAACACAACATTAAACAATACTAAAACAGGTAGAGAGAAAGTAATTCCTGTTAATTCTCCTCTAATTCTCGATTATTACAAGAAAAAGGTCTCAGGCTGGTCCTGTATGTTTCTAACACCTGCTATCTTCTTTGTTTAAAAAAAGGAGAGAGAGCTCTGACTGGTGTAGCTCAGTGGATTGAGCATTGGACTGTGAACCAAAGGGTCACCAGTTCGATTCCCCAGTCAGGGCACATTCCTGGGTTGCGGGCCAGGTCCCCAGTAGGGGGGGCACGTGAGAGGCAACCACACATTGCTGTTTTTCTCCCTCTCTTTCTCCCTCCCTTCCCCTCTGCCTAAAAATAAAATAAATAAAATCTTTAAAAAAATAAGAGAGAGAGCAGACTCTCAGCTCTGAGCTTTCTGCAGATGACAGCCTGCGGCCAGAATTCAATACCAATGTTTCAATTGTCAATTGATATTATTTTAATCTCCCTTTGCTGGGAATGATATTTTTTTAATCCATTTGTGATAGGAACGTATATGAAGCTTTCTTTTCAAATTTAAGAAAGTAATAGTATAATCGGCACATGGATGCCCGAAGTTTGGGATCACCAGACCAGAAGCCTCCAGCCACCTGTCAGTCCAGCGTCCTGACAAGTTCTGAACTCAGCACGTCTTGGTGGAAGGGCCGGTGCTGCTCCCTTGGCTGAGATGGGCATGTCATACTGCAATCAGTGGGGCCTAATTTACTTCTCCTGGGTTACTTGCTATGAGTTTCTGACAGTAGAATTTTGCCCGTTTTATTCTCCACTAATCTGCGAAGCTGACCTAGAGCAGCCCTCCCTGTCTGATTGGAATCCCTTTGGCTCGCTGCCCTGAGCCCTCCTTGCCTCACCGCTTAGGCTGCCCGTGGCGCAGAGCTGGTAGAAAAAGCCTCCTAGAGCTGCAGCTGCCAGAATAAAAGGTAACACGCAGAAGTGCATTTTACTTTTTTCTTCCCCCCAAAAGAATAAGAAACATATGTTGATTTCTTCCTTGTGAACTTCACTTATCACAGGAAAATATCATGATTTTGGATCACATTTCCATAGCAGCAATCAGACTACTAAAATTCACAAATAAAGAATCCGCTGGGTGCATGCAGCTGGGAGAAAACTCTGCAAATGTTGAAAGGAGCGGCTCACACAACTTACTTCCGAGCTCTATTTTCATTTTGTTGAAATAAAAAGACAAAACAAAAGAAAAGAAACTGTAAAATATTCTGGAACAAAATAACACAGTGTGGTGTTCAGTTGTGCACAGGGGGCTCGATTCATTGGCTGGAAGATCCTGTTAAGATTCTGCAGGATTTTGGCAAACTGATCAGAAAGAAACACTGTTCAATACATTGTCAGGCCTCTTCCTTGCTACTATGCTTCCCCCAACTGAAAGCCCATCATTTCCTCCAGAACTAGAGTTCGGAAGGAAGAACTTGTATCATGTCATTTTGGCCTCTTTGATATAGGATGTCTAAGTAAACGATAGAAAACATTTTTTACCTAATGTGAATGTGATGTGCGTAAAAGGACAATATTCTGAGCAATAGGATTATAATGTTATTTTTTTAAAGGAGTACATCTTTTCCGAGTTGGGGCTGTTTGGAAGCCTGGCTTTCTGAAAGGTGGGTAATGCAATACTTCATGTTATAGAAATTATGCTTATTGAATTTCTTGGCTCTGAGACAAGTTATGTTGACTGATGGGTGTATAGTTGAAACAGAAGAATGATAAACTTTAAAGTTAAAGCAGCTACCAGAAAAAGGGTGACAAGTTATAGGAACAGATTGCTTGGAGGCACTAAGCGACAATCCAAAAAGACAGATACGTTACTGAGAAGAGGACACGAGCCTGCAGAGTTCACAACCATCAGAGACTAGAGAGGTCACGTGTTGAGGAGAAAGGCTATGAAGCTTGGAAAAGAGCAAGACTTGAAATAGGATGGGTCTCGCAGAAAGGGAGAGAGAGCTACTGAAAAAGCTCTCAGGATAAATCAGAGAATAGGAGAGGCCAGGAGAGCACTAGCAAATGAATTTGTAAATTTTTCCTTAACTAGCAAAGTCTAACTTTACCCAGTGCTGACAGACAAGACTGACAGCCTCACTGGGTGTGAACAGTGGGCAATAAAGGCCTTGCCCTTAGGAATCGAGCCCTATGTGCTTGTCCTTTTGACTTCACTGCCTTCAAATGAAATGTAGTTATGCATGATTAGAACAAACTAGCCAAACCCAGCCCATATAAATTTTCAATTGTATTTTTTCACAAAGTATAAGGTCCCTCCCGCCTCAAAGAAAATGCATTAACCCCAAGACTAATTCATAAAACAATTCAGAACATTTCCGGGTTGCTTGAAGCTCGTCTGCTTTAGAAGCATATATTGCTACAGAAGAAACGGAATGAGAAATGTCCGAAAGAAGCAGAGGAATCCCATGTGGTTTCCTCTATTAATCTATCCAAAAGAAGCATGCTGAAGGGGCCATGAAACCCTTCGGGTCAGGTCAATACGCCGGGAGCAATATGCCAATAGCTTAGGGACAGTTTTTAAAATTAGTTCACTGATTTTTTTTTCTAACATTTATTATGAAAAATTTCAAACCTATTGCAAAGTCGGAAAGATTGTATAAGGAACACCCCTAAAATATCCCCTAAGTTTTTGAGTGTTAATGCATTCAGAACTTAACAGCTCTATGACAATATATAAATATAAATATATAAATACCCACCATTTACATATGACTACAGAATTATATTACAAAAAATTGTCAAAGCATTTAAAAAATTTTTCGTGATTATGAAAATTTATCCAAGGCATCAAAGGCAAATCACATTTAATTATACATTTAATAGGTTACATTGACAGGAAGGGAGATAAATACCATCTGGAGGAAATGGGATGTGTGGCTGCTGGATGCGTGGACTGAGCTCACCCACTTCCACATCATCTCGCACCCACACGGGTGAGTTTTCCTTCAATATAGTTAATATTTTTTCCTATAGGTTAGTCTGGGAACATTAAAAGTGCAAAGAATGATTTCTCCACAGCCTACCATGGGTACCTCTTGCATGAATGTTAGGGTCACTGTGTCACATGGTTTGGGAGGTGGAGGAGAGTTGTGCCAGGTGACCCTTGGGGAAGAGTCTTGTCCTCAAACTGGATAAAAGGCCTGATGAGAGCAGAGGTGAAGGCTCAGCGCCACTCTGGGGGCTCACTATCTTAGAACTAAGCTTCAGGGACTCGAGATGTCTAGGCAAGTGCCCCTAGGTGGTGGTACGCAGCGACAAAGGTCGCTGTGAGCTCCAGGTGGCAAGTCCTTTTTGTGAGCCAGACTGAATACAATGTCTCTGTGCTTTTCCCTTTTATTCTTTCCCAGGCTTAAAAGGAGTGTTATCTTAAAGTTCTAGCTTTATGGGGTAAAAGGCATAGCTGTGTCTAGTTGAGTCACAGAGCTAAAGGGGAAATGATGTCACTTTGATGTTGGCGGCAGCTAGGGAAAGAGCAGGAGTGACTAGCAGTGCGGGCCAGCTACTCCATCATGTGTGCAGTCCCCCTCTCCTTTAGATCTCAGAGTCCTTGAAGTTTCTTTTCATTAAAAAAAGCTGCAATTTTTATGTAGTGCATACATGGCCATAGTTATAGACATAGTCTACATTTTCAGTGCTACTTAGTCAAAAGGGAAAGTTGTTTGGGACAGGTAAAAAGGTAATATGAATGCTTAGTGATTTCCAACAACATGTTAGTGTAATAATACATATTTAGGTAATTTGTATGTACTACAAAAAAACAAAACAAAACAAAAAAAAAGCACTCCAGCCTCAGAGATTTCTCATCTGCTGTGCTAGTAAGCTCTGAGAACACACATTTCACTGCATAGCCAAGAGACCTCGTATTTACCCACCTTTCCATGACAGCCCTGGCAGGCTGCATGAGGAAAGCCCACCAATGTGACCATGTCTGCTTTTATCCATTTGGAAATGGCATTAAGAGCAAGTCCACATATCGTCATAATTGACACCCACATGAATGTACTTACGGTAAGGACGCTGCCAGCCTGGGAGAGAAACACCTGATGCTTTCAGGTTATCATTGAAACTTACTAGATATAAATTTGTACTTTAAAGGTCTGTGATAGTAATATGGTATAACAATGAAATGGCATGAAAGACTTCAACTCTGGTGGTCTGGATAAAGTCAGAATAATGATAAAAGAGTCAGGGTCTATAGGAACTATAATATCCATAATGAACACATTGCATATAGAAAATCCCCCAAGTCCTGATTAAAAACTCATTTAAAAATTCAAGTATTAAGTCAATTGTAGTACTACCTTCACAGAAAGATGCTAGGCAGCATGTTTAAGAAATCCAGACAGATCATAAAATGTTCATTTTTTTCTAGATTTTGCAGTAGATTCAAACTAAACATCTTAGAGCAAACTATATGAGTGAATAAGCTAAATTAAGAAATACAATTTTAACTGAAGTTATATTGTTTCTAAAAAAACCTGAAGACATTTAATTACTATATATATATATATATATATAAAATAACTGTTTTCCCAATAATAAATAATTTTTAATCATACAAGAACTGACAACTTTTCTCAGGATTTCGTTCAAGAAATTATTAAATTGCCAAAAAATGTCTTCTGGGAATAAGCATGACACATTTTCTTTTTTTCTCCCTTATGAGGGAAGGATAGCCAAGTGCTAGAATTAAAACCTAGAGATACAAAAACGGGATGAAAATGAAAATGGTACTTACTGATGAATAGCTTGCAAGAATTTTCGTTGATGTTTTCTTACTTTTGCATGATCTATTTTTTTTACTAGCTTTGTGTTTTTGTAAATTAGCCATGTTTCCCTGAGTACATTGGCAGCTGCGTTTTTCACCTGTTAAGAAAAAAAGCAACAGCAGTTGATAAATTCCAAAGCAGAACCCTTTGCAACTTTGCAGGGGGTCACATTCTTCATCCCAGTGATCATGATAAGCTCTAGTACTGTTCAGTAACTATGTCTCAAAAAAACTATTTGCATGCATCTATAGGCTTTAAAAAGTCCCTGTATCGGTGTGGGAACACTACTTAAATTGAAATATTAGGGAGCTACTGGGCTAAACTCTACCCAATCAGGGACTTTCATTCAACAACCTTTTAATTTTTTTTAAAATCAAGAAGTGCGTCTTCCTCCACCTTGTATTGCAATTGTTCTCTTTGTGTTCTTCATTTCCCTGGAGAAAGCAAAATGCCGGAAGGCCAAGGTTCATCTAGTCCTTTGCGGGCTTGCTTAGTAATTCTGGCCGTGTGCTCTAGGAGGAAGGGCATGTTTTCACTGCTGAATGTATAGGGGGACCCAGTCCTGTAGCCTTGTGGACTGACTTAGCAAACTGTATGCTTGTTAGCATAATTTGATTAATTGGCAGAGTGTCACTGTTGTCATGATTTTGTTGGTAATTTAAATATACTGCATTTCAAATGGATGGGACAAATTCAAGGATGAAAGCATTACAGTAACACTGCCAAGACCTATTGCAGCTGATGGAAGGTGTGAATACGTCCTACAGATATTCAATCACTTGCATTCTTGATTAATGTCTTCAAAAAAAAAAAAAAATCCTGCGAGCTGATAAAGGGCCCAGCTGAGAACAGATTTCTGCTCTCCCTTGCTCACACTACAAAATTTGAAGAACCAGAACTTTCACTTGGCTTCTTGCTAATCACTTATTCTAAGAAGTTGTTCCATTTAGTTATTTTGAGTGATGCATAAAGATGTTTCATAGAGAGGCCTGCAGGCTGGTGGGGGACTGGAGAGAGGAAAACGACGTTTTAAGGAAGGCAATGTGGTGGGGAAGGCAGAACAATGAGCTGGAGTTGAGGAAGTTCTTGACTTTGTACTAACCAAGTCCGGTAGGGGGACTAGCTAACCTCACGTGACTTTAGTTTCCTCTTCATTATGTGAGGCTTTGAGGAATTATTATTAAAGTTCTTTTCAGCTCTTAGGTTTACAATAAGGAAGAACCTTAGAATTACACTGAAATTATGGGTCCACAAATGTATGTGTAGTTTTGTACGTTAGCAAAGAAAGCACTTTTTTCCAGCATGCTGAAAAGGTTTATTTTTGAGTGAAACTGTATCACTAGAACCCATTTTAAGAAAATGACTGGTTTCTGATCACTGCGTTTAGGAGCGACTGTGATTACATTCTCTGGATATTCATTAGCCTCTGCAAGGACAGCAATCTCAAACCTACAGAAAAATGACCCAAACGTTAGAGGCTGAGCACCAGCAGTGTGAATAAGGAATATCACCACCACCCACAGTGAAGTTCAAAGGTGTTCCAGGTACTTCTGGGCTCTTCGTTCTCAGGAAAAGACATTTCTGTTCCTCAGAGAGGTAGGAGTCACCTTTCAGGAGGCTTTTCTCCATCTGACTCTTTTCCATCCTTTTCAAAGTTAAGGAAATGGATGCAGCATAAGCTGTTGAGGGTTGAGGATTTGGCTTTTAAAAAGACCAGTGGGATGTGACTGGCCGGCATTTCCTGGGGCTGGGATAGGCCCTTCCCTGTCAGAGGAAGAAGGGTCAGCCAAGGGAGGTCTCAGCTATCTCCAAGGGCTGTAGTTGCCTGGAAGGGCCAGCAAGGGGCCTGGTGGATGATCCCTCCCTGATTTAATCAGCCCAAGACACAGGAGGAACCTAGAACCCAGGCTGGTGAGGAAGCCAGAGAGCTGGGGAAGAACTGGTGACCAGGAACAGTGCAGTTGCACTGTTTGGGAAAGAACACAGCAATTGGTTTTAGCCTGGGTGTCCTACAGGGTTGTGAGTACGTGAAATCACAGAATTTATTCTTGTATTATTATTTATCATTGTATTATTTTCCATATAAACCACTGAAAACCTACTTTTGGCCCACGCTGTACAAATAGCAAATGCCTAATCACTAAAGTCTGTAAGCTTTTACAAAGGTGATTCGATGCTTGTCCTCTATTTATTTTAAATGATTCTCTTTGGGATGGTGGGGTGATGGCTGACGGGAGCACAGGACCTCAAGCGCAGAGCTCGATGGGACATGCGATGCCTCAGGCCTTATGTTGCATGTATTTGTAGCTGCTCCCGTTAGTGGACAGGTTGAAACTGACTCCTCATTTGAAAGTGAAATTTCTATGGCTGCTTTTAAAACCTGTGAAACATGTATGCATTTATGTTGCAACATCTCCTTTCTAATTCCCTAATAGGCTTTCAAACATAGGAATTAAACTCTTAAAGCGTCAAATTTAACTGCCGTTTTTCCAAACAGCAGCCACAAAACAGCAGGCCCAAGAACAGAAAAACTTATCCCTCTGCCTAATGCTCGGGTGTGTTTCCAGTAGGTTTTCTCAGCGCCTCCTGGGTCGGGAGGCAGCAGTGGTCAGGGACAAGACAGGGTGGCAAGCACTTCAGTGTTTACAGGTTTGAACTGTGGGGAACTGTTTCATGAAAGTGATCTGCAAACTTACAAGAAACACTGGGAGAGGAGAAGCAGATTTGTGATCATTAGCATGTAAGAGAAACGGATCTGGGAGGAAAAGGTCCTTTGCTTGCACAATTTAGAGCCCTGCAGTCAGTGATCTAACAGCGTAACCCTGGGGCCCCTACTCCCTTTCCCAGGATGCACAGCATAGGAAATATGGTCAGTTTACAAATTCTTAGAGGGCAGAGGCCCTGTCACGAATCTGTGTGTCCCCCTAGCTCAATGCTTTGGGCCTAGCTGGTACTAAATAAATGTCAATGGGGTTAAATTTGCATCATAAACACTTCTAATCAGGAACCACAGATGCATATTTATCAGCCACAGGATCCTCCTGATAAGAAGGTCTGACAGGCTAGAGAAGAGACCGAGGGTGTAAATGGGTCAGTGCATTTCCATTCATTAATTCAACATATTTATGGAGTCTCCACCACATGCCAGACACCATGATAGTTTGTATGAGGGATTCACAGATATACCTCAAATATTTAGTAGCTATAATAATTCCAGTGCCAGTTAATGGGCCAACGCCACTAAGAAATATAACTTATTTCCTACATTTCAAAAAATGGGGAGGTGAGAGAATTCTTTCTTAACTGGAAAGTTCTCTGCCTCCTCTCTCCATCCCTCCTCCAAACACAGAGCAACAAAAGAAAATAAGAACATTTGTTCTGCCTCACTAATGTACAACTCTGATTCAAACCTTTTATCAGAAAAATTGTGAAAGGCATATTAAGAATCAGATATTTTAATAATAATTTGAGAAAACAAAGACCCTAAAAATAATTCAGACTATTAAAAGTAATGTTACTTACCCAGCTGCCTTAAATCCACTTTCATGGGTATAAGGATATGAAATGTTATATTGCTGACTCACAGGAAATTATAAAATATTAAAGTCATAAAGTGTAACAATACTTTATAAACCACAAAAAAGCACTTATAGCTGATAGACTTTTAAATGACAATTTGCTTTGTTCAACCCTAAATGACACATATAATTACAGCACTGTTTAAAAGGCTAATTTGTTTATAGTGTTCTCTTTTGCTTTATATTACTGTGACTCTTTTTCAGCTTATATTGCTTTGTTTTTCTTCCTCTTGCCTCTCCCTTCAGAGACTTGCTTAAGTGCAATCCTTCCACTCTTCCCAAATATAAGGGGAAGGAACATAATCTCTGATTTAAGAAGGACAGTTTTTTTCTTTTTTAAGATAACCATTTCTTTAAAATTCATTTTTAAATTACAATTGATGTACAATATTACATTAGTTTCAGGTGTACAACATAGTGATTAGACATTTATATACCTTACAAAGTGATCACCCTGACAAGTCTAGTATCTATCTGGCACCAAATATAATTATTACAATACTAACTATATTCCCTTTGCTACACATCCTCATAACTATTTTTATAACTGGCAGTTTGTACTTCTTAATCCCTTTCACCCATACCCCCAGCAGGAGAGTTTCTTGCTTCTCATTCTGAAAACTACAGTAAAATGTTGCCACATGTGCCATGGGCGATGCCTCTAGAACACCTGCTACAGAGCCCGTGCACCAGGTGTCATGCATTCTCAGAGGCCGCTGCAACAGCTGCAATGGGTGCACTGAGGGATCCAGCCTGGCCCACTCAGTCCTCCTTCAGACCGGGTGCCCAGGGCGGGGTGAATGTTGTGACTGTGGAACAGGGGAAGTCCAAGGGGTCCATTCATTCTGTGTTCTAACCCACTGGGCTGTTTATCCCAGGACAATGTAAGAGCTACACAGAGTAAATCCTCCAGAATTTCTGTTCACTTGTTAAGAGACACACAGGAAAAAAAAAATTATATAACTGCATAATAGTGTTCTTATTATGGATCTTATTGAGAATTCTTAACAGAATTGGAAACACCCACAGTGGACATTAATATGTATAATTATCCTTTGCGGTACATCTAGCTACTTTAAAAATTTTGTCAAGTTTCTTTCTAAAATGAAAGAATTTAGAGAGCCGAACTCCAAGATTTCTTCTCAGTTTGGACATAAATGAAGAGTAATAATGTATTTCCAAACCCAGAGCATGATAAGCACTACCGCAGTGAGGTGATAGGCTGCAAGTCCGTTAGACCACCGGCCCTGTCAGATGGGGCCCCATGACAAGTTATTGCTATTATGCTTTCATTTAAAAAGCATCAGGTTATTCTGTGTACAGCTACCTCTTGGCCACTTTTGAATTACAGAGTGCCATGTGCACTTTTGGAATTATATAGAACAATCTTCCTTCATGCTGGTGCACAGTGAATAGTGAGATCTGCTTTCAAACACAGTGTTATATGTGGTTGAGGTGGTCGTAGGGAGAAACAACTTCTGTATATGATTGTTCCACTGAAAATTTATATGTGGTGAATAATTTTTCATGGAAACTTAATTGCTCCATTCAGTTAAGATACATAATTATAATGCAAGGTTCGGAAAGGGACATTTCTGCTTGGACGAATAATCTCTTAACATTCAGATTGCTTTTTCTTTAGAGTCTTATTCAGATTTCAGGATGTCTGTATGTCTGCCCTCATAACCTCTGTTGACCATCAGAAAACATGATTTTTTCTATGCAGTGTTTCAGGGGGTAGTTGAATTGTTCTCTGAAAATAAATAGCCGGCTTGAATTTGTATTTATTTTTATTTTATTGATTTTTTAGAGAAAGAGAGAGAGGAAAAAAGACCAAAACCAAACATTTGTTCCCTGGCTGGGGATTGAACCCACAACCTTGGTGTATCAGGACAATACTCTAACCAATTGATCTACTCAGCCAGAAGGATTTGTATTTTTAATCTTTTAGGTCCTAATTTACTCTTGGTTATTCCCCAGAAAGCATTCATTAATGATCATTCAATATTAGACTTTTTATTTAAAAAGTTAAAAATTATAAATGGGCCCATTTAGACATTCCACAGGTAACCATATGGAATCAGGTTTCAAGTAAATGACAGTCAATAAGCTGATTACTTTGTACTTTATACAAAGTATTTTATACTTTGTATAAAATAATGCAGAGAGAATGATAAAAGAGCTAGTATTTTAAAAGGTTGTGTTAACTATAGTATTGAAATGGGTATCCTAAGTCAGAAATTTACTTTAGATTCTAAGGCCATGTAAACATTTGTACCTGCACTTAGCAACATCATGCCTATAAAAATTGCTCTGTCAGCAAGGCTTCTGGATTGTCTTCTCAGACCTCTAAGAGACTCTGGTCCAAAGAAATACTGCAAAGTAGCTACCTTTTTAAGTAGTAATGAGAGTACAGAGGTAATAGAGCATCAGAAGTATCATGAAGAATTTGAAACTAGAACAGTACTTCTTACTAGAAAGCTTTTTACAAACAATCTGACTCCTAATAGAAGATTATCTAAGAGAGTTTATGTAAAGTATTGAATAAACAAAAACAACAGAAAAGCTGTAACATCAGAAAACTTGGTCAGTTTGAGGAAATGAGTCACATGCATAAAAACCAAAGGAAGGCCATCTAGATCCTGGATTCACAAGTCCTCTAAGGGAGGCTGGACTTCAGGGGACTTATGAGCAGGAAAACAAGCGCTTTTTTTTTTTTTTTAACCAAGTAGGGAAGCAAACAGAGCCTTCATCTGATTTGCTTAAAAGAACAGAACTATAAAGTGTTAACACTGTCTGAGTCCTGGAATATGATATTTCAGTTCTTTATCCTCAGCAGTTAATACAGAACTCTGACTTCATTAGGTCCAGAGTATGTTTTGTTAAATGGGTATATACTATTCCCAGGAACAAAATTACAATAAATTCAGTACATCCAAAGATTATCTGTTAAAAGGAATTGTCTCGGTTTCCAATTCCTTGGAGAATAACAAGCGAAAGTAGTGGTTCTCATTGTAGGTGATTTTGTACCCTTAGGGGACATTTGCCAATGTCTAGAGGCATTTTAAGTTGTCACAAGTGTGTGTTGGGGGGGAATTTCTCCCAGTATCTAGTATGTAGAGGCCAAAATACTGCTAAACAGCCAGTGACGCACAAGGTATTCCTGCACAGTAAAGAACTGCGCAGCCCAAAAGGTCCGTAGTGCCAAAGCTGAGATACCCTGAACTGAAGTAACTAAACTAAAAATCCAAGTGGGGATGGGGAGATGTCTGAATTTCACAAAAATCTTCAATCTAAAACACATTATAGCAATGTTATACTGTAGATTTTAAAATCAAAGCCTTTGTCTTTTCTTTACAGATTTTATTTATTTATTTTTAGAGAGAGGGGAAGGGAGGGAGAAAGAGGGAAGCATCAATGTGTGGTTGCTTCTCACGTGCCCCCTGCTGGGGACCTGGCCCGCAACCCAGGTATGTGCCCTGACTGGGAACCCAACAGGCAACCCTCTGGTTCACAGACTGGTACTCAATCCACTGGGCCACACCAGCCAGGGTACCTTTGTCTTTTCTAACTCCTAAAATGCTTTAATAATGTAGATATGGAATATCAATATCCCAAAGTAAATTTAAAGAAATTACATATTTTCTTAAGATAAAACTAAATACCTGCTTGTGAACCAGGGGGAAATCTGCTTAAACTTGACAATTGGTTTTCTAATTTATAATTGTGTCACTTTTTTTTTTTTACTATTGAAAAGATTTATATGCACATATATATGGTGTTTTAAAGTATTTTTTTCTGCCTAGTATCTTAAGTGTGGCATTAACCTAATTCCTGCGAAAGAATATAATGTATAATCTTTATGGTAAAATTATGTGAATTATACAAGGGACTCTATGGATGGATTTTTTCGATATTGTACAACTTCTGTCTTTTAAATTGCACAGCACAAAACTCATCCAAACAAGCACATGGTGAGATATACAAAATATCTGCTATCATTTTTCATTAGATGTGGACTAATAATCTAATATGTGTATATTTTCATTTCCTAGCAAACCTTTGAGAATGAAAAGAACCATATCCTTCCATTCAGCTTCTCTCCCTCTACTCTCCATGGGCTTTTCTGTAACATTTAGAAATGAAGCTGGAGAATGAATTCAAGAGTTGACAGAAAATTGCGTAGCGTAAAGGTGTCCCAAAGAGATAAAGCCAATACAAAAGCCTGGCATCTGCACTGCTCCGATTGGCTAGAATATATGTGGACCTACTAACTGCAATGAGACAAGTCTCACAGTAGCGTCTGATACGTAAGACAGAATTTAGCAAGGCAGCTGGAATTCATCTTTCCATTTCATAAATATTATCCAAATAAAGAAAATGTGCATTAAAGTGACTGATCTTTAGGAAGTATTTTACCAAATTAAAAAAAAACAAAAAAACATGATTACTTTTATACACAGAACCACAGCCAAAAGTGCGTAAAAACACTAAGAATGGAACTCTGCTTGAAATCCCTATTGATTCTTTTATGAGTGAAGTTACCAAATGACTATGTATTTTGTTATTTTGATGACAGACCGATTAAAATCTACTTCGGGATGTGGTTACTGGTGTACAGCAAGGTGACGCTGCTAGAAGATAATTCCTAGTTATTTCTGGCTTTGGTATTTTGGTATCTCAAGTGACTATAAAGAGAGGCTAAAAATTGAGTGTAATAAAAATCCTTTTCCTTTTACATGACTCTGAGCAAGTTACCTAACCTCTCTGTGTTTTGGCTTCTACATTTAAAAACAGGCATAAAACTATTGCTTCGCTCGTCAAGTTTTGTGAAGATGAAACAAGTCTACACACACGACACACTGAGAGCAGCTGGCACAGGGTGAGTGTCCAGAAAACATGTGATTACTGTTTTCCTCTCTTCCTCATAATCGGACATTGATCTCCCCTCCAAATGCTATATACTGTTTTCAACATCTCTGTGATAGCCTTTAAGTCATGGAAAGAGTCTGGTCTCCCCCTATACCTTGGGGTCCTAAATCATTAGGGGGGTTTTCTTACTTGTCTTTGCAACTCCAGTCTTTAGAACAATGACTGGCTTATAGAAGTTCAGTAAAATATCTGTTGAATCACCTTCCCATAAACTTTTTGCATTACACTGACAGCGTGTTCAATCCAATTATCGGCCTCTTCTTGCATACTGCAAACTTAAATGTTAAGGATGTGTATTTTTATCCTTGAGTAAATACCGAGGTTATCCAATTATTTCCTAATTGACCTAGAGTTAGGAAGAGTCAAAGTATGAAAACATGGAATTGATTCCAAGACTAGCTTCACTTTTTAAACAATGTCATTTTAACTTTAGAGGTCAAAATAAAAAGTATATTACCCAACACTAAAAACACCCACAACAATATTCCCTTTGAAGATACAGGAGCGGAGACTCACTCTTTTCGTCAGCTGAGTATCCATCATGAAGTTGTGCACGTGCTTCTCTGCTTTGGTAAGTTCTAGCTTCCTCGCTACTACAGCTACCACCAGGGCTGTGCAACCAGCACCCTGAAGGCCAGGAGAGAAGAGAACCCACAAAAGTTAGTATTTTCGGTCTTAGCCACATGAGAAAATATTTAGCACCAACTATATATGTATCTGAGGCAAAAAGAAAAAAAAAACTCTAGTGTTCAGTGTCTTCAATATATACTATGGTATTTACATGTTTAAACACTGCAAATAAATAAATAAATAAATAAATACTAAAGATGCATGGTCAGGAAGCAATGTGCCTCTATATTGCGATTAAAAAAACTTAGTTCATGTAAGTTAGGTACTAAAGCATGATGTGTGAATCAAGCACATTTTAATCATAAAATATAGATGGTAAAAAAAGCACTTGCTGAATTTTCAGAGGCTTCTGAAAAACCGTAAATCAGTTATATACCTATACATATAACAGGCACAAATAATCGTGAGTAAATTAGCATAAATGCACAGAGTAAAAATAAGAACTGTCCAAATAAAATATTCTGTAATCTTCTCTCAAAATAAGGCCAGCAGGTCTCCGGGACAATCAACGGTATTGACTGGAGTTGGAACGGAGAGGCGTTGTATAGCTTTAACCTATTCCACACACATAAGAGAAAGATCACAGTGACGTGAACCTGGACAACATATACAGGAAGTGCTGAAGGCACCAGAGAATCATCCTACTATTCCAGCGGTTTACCAGAACTGAGGAAGGTACAAGCTCCCTTTATTTTGAAAAACATCAGCAGTGGTCCCTTTTGAATTATGGCCACGGCGCTGATCTCTTAGGAAGAGATGTGTGACACTCTATGTGGTGACCCAGAGATGACAGTCCTCCTGTTCCATGATCAAGGTGCACCCATTCCAAGTCACGGGGTGTGGGGTCTTCTTGGCCAATTACACAAGGTCAGGAGGCGAGGCTGGGGCACCTACGGGAGAGCCTAGGCAAGGTCATGCTGCTGTAGCCACTTCACTGATCCTGCACACAGCCAGCCTATTGGGAGGGAAGGGGCCCACTGAGGAGCTGCCTCGGGTGCTGTGAAAGGGAAGTCCAGAGCTCCAGACAGATCTCATCCTGAAAGGACCACACGGCAGCAGAGATTGCCAAGCTGCCTCAGTGAACAGATAATTGTGAACAGTAGCATTCAGGCAATGGCCCGCTGAAGAGGGGGTACAAACAATGAGATGTCAGTTATACTACTTGTGGATCTTTCAACAGACTTGAATCTCTATAAACTAGTTTTTAATAGCATCCCCTTTATGTTAGTCAAAATGGTAGGGTACTCACTGGATAGTTATCCAAGAGAGTCTTAAACTCCCATGTAGTAGCAGCTTTTCCTCATTATTAGTAGGTCTAAAAATCACTAGTTATAATAGCAAATGTGTACCTTAAACATGTCATGGTCTACATCTTAAATATTTAGTATTGAGGAATGGTTATTGCTTCCAGCATATCCATCATGTATTGACTATATTAAAATTTTATTTCTTTAATATTTAAAGATACCCTAATGTTTAAGCAAGCTAGAAAATTATATTTATAATTTGTTCCTAATTTTGCTTTTTAAAGGGATCCATGTTTGGAAAACTGAAAAGGAGTAAACCCAACTGTGAAAAAGAGGTCACTGCTCAGTGGCTGAAATATCAGTAACATTCTTTCTGCATAATATACATCTTCTACATGGCAGGCCAAAGTAGGTTTACAATTGTCTATATGGAAAATAATGCAATAATTAATAATAGAAGAATAAGCTCACATACACACAATTGTAAAACTCCTTTTGCCCCACCCTGTATTATAAATACATATCACTTATACAAAAAAAATTATACATTTAAAAGGTGACAATTTGTGGTTTTAGAAAACATTTAATCTAGCCTTTGTATATCTTTATTAATCTTAAAAACACAACCTAGGTAAATGATCTTTCTTTATCAGTCATACTCGTGCTTTATTATACAATTAATAAATGTAATTTAGCCATTCAGTTACAGACCAAAGAAATAATTTTTAGGTTCACAACAGATCTAGCAGGACAGACGAGAGTGAGAATAAAAGAAAATAAATACACTTGCCGTATCTTGCTACAACCTGGTAATTATGACCATGGAGAAATGGCCTTACTAACAATCTGAAATTGTTTCAATACAGTATTTTCAGAGGGTTTGACTATCTCCTTCCCTCCAACTCTATGAAGAAATCAGTGTCCTCAAAATGAAATGATACTGGTCATATGGATCAAAGAGGCTAGAAGGTATTTAGACATTATGTGGTTTAACCTCTGATTTTAGAAATGAGACAAGTAAGGCAAGTGATTATTCAGTCGTGAACTGTAATTAGCACTGATTTATCCCCCCCACCCTTTTCCTCATCTCATGATACTTTTACCCATATTTTTATTTGTGGTCATTTCCATATCTATGACATAATATGAAGCACTGTACTTCAAAGCAAAACAAGAATATCAAATTCACCTTATTTTATATGATAAACTCTCACAGTATAAATGTTCAAAAATTGTGCAATATGATTAATTATGAAAGTAAATCAACATTGTTCCCATTCAAAACTGACACAACTTTTGAATCAGTAGTTCTTAACCTTGCCTATGACTGGAATCACTTGGAGAGTTTGTAAAAATTCCATGGCTGAGAGACTGTGTGCCCAACCAATCAAATCCTAATCTCCAGAGATAAAACCCAAGCATCAGAAAATTGTAAAGCTTTCCAGGTGATTCCAACAAAGGCATTGCTTTAGATGAAGAAGGATATGAAGGGAATATGGTAAACCCCTAAACTACTTTCTATTTTGAACAAGAGTTAAAGATTTATATCAAAGCCATTTCGGAAATGATAAAAGAGGAAAGTACAGGCAGAGGACAGAGGGTACAGGATCAGAAATGTCTGGGCTGGCGTGGTGGTTATCCTGATATTTTGTGTGGTGTGTAGGCAACGGAAGCAGAATGGCTTTAGAGCTGGAGACCGGTGAAGGGAAAGAATGGCCTTGGAAGCAGTTACCCCTAATTTGTGGACTTTAAAACATCTGCCACAGAATCTAAATAGTTACGTTCTACTGATGAGGGGTTAGCCAGAATCATCGACCACTCATGACAGCCGTCTGTACCTACCCACTGTAGGACTTACCGCTTGCTTGACAAGAACAGCAGTTCATTAAATAATGTCGTTTTGTTCGAAGTAATTTCCTCATCATGTTGATGTGAGTAATATTTTTAAGTTCCAGAGGAACTTTTGTTTTTTTCAATTAGCCTATGGTAAGACTGGTTTTGTTATATGTGGTTTCACTTCTGGGGGCAGGGCTTACAGACGACATTAAGTGAGGACTTACTGTACAGGGTCACCTGTTGCGTGATGCTCCCAGGTATGCCTCCGTCAGTGAGGCTGGGAGATTCAAGGACAGCGATGGTTCCTGAATAAGCAGAGAGTGTAAAAATCTGAGGGGCTTCTATCGCTATAAAGATAGCTACGAGCGGCAGCTGGCACTCTAAGTTGAATACTGTTCTCCTCTGGCAGGTGGCCACTGCTGAGATCCTTCTGGAAAGAAATCAAAATCCTAATAGGAGTGGAAAATCACTGGTATCAAGAGCCTTTGGAAGTCAATTTTTATTTGTGTTTATTTCTGGGCTCTTATTATTTTTTTTTTCCTGCTGCTGGCCCATTTCTCGCTATGTTCTTGAGGTTGCCCAGTCTTGTGCATTAAAGTGAATACCTTTGTTGCAAACTGGGGAAGAAAGTGAATCTGACAAGTTAGTAATTATTTAAACTATTACCTTTATCCCTCATTCCATTATCCTAATTGTACCCTGTAAAGTGTACCTCAAGAGCCACTTAAGGAATTTAACCTTATGATTGTTCAAATACAAAGTATTTTACTCCTTATCTGCAAGCTTTATTTTAATTAGGGAAACCCTAAACTCCCCAGGTTCTTAATAAATCATAAGAGGGTTTGATACATAGACAGAATCAGGTTTCAAAATAACTTTTACTTTTTCTAATTTTTAGAGTTATGCAGAATGAAGCTGGATCACCTCCAAAAGCTTTCTAGGTTCAAGGTAAATTCCTGCCAATACATTATGATCATAGTAATTTAAGTAATAGCAAGATGTTAATGTCCACTCAGTGTCTATTTCCATGACCATTCTGTTTCATAAAGTGAATAAGAATGAAAGTAAATATGCTTTCACAACATTTTTCCAAGGGCTGTCATCATCACAATGGATACAGAAACAGTTGGGGCTAACATATGTTACTCTCTGAAATGAAGATCCCTGTATGCCTTTAACAAGATGAGTCACGTTCCGTTCACCAAAGTCGGAAAATGTATCTGCATTCCTTTTCTCCCATTTCATTTATGTTATTAGGAAAAGCTAAGGAAATCACCAACCTGACACTTTCAGATGCTCAGGCCACCAAAACTAAATAAAGAAAACACAGTGTGTTATGAAGCCAATATATTAAGTAGCCAAGGAAAACCTATACATTTTTAAAAAAATTATCTTTCCTTCTAACAAATTAGATGCGGCAAGAGAGAGAGAAAGGTGGAGGAGAGAGGCCTTGTCCTTAGAAAAGATAATAGTTATTAATGCTAATTACCCTACACCAGGCCAAAGTGGACTGACAATCAGACAACATAAGCTGTAGCTGAACGCCCACACCCGGGGAGTCTCGCATACTCTGCCAAATGAAAGTGTAGTGTTTTCTCCACTGTAATCTTCTCCATCGGAGCACAGATATTGTAAGTCATGTTGGTCCCTAGAACATAAAGGGAGTTCAGGTCGCTCACGTTCCCCAAGATCATTTATCACATAATATTTGCAAAATCCAAAGTGGTGACCTTTTTCCTTTAGATAACCTGGTTATGCTAATCCTACAAATACTTCCAAAAATCATTTTAAAAACCACATTGGGATCAAGCTTTAATAACTTATGACTACAAGTCCAGAGTAGTAAAAACAGCGTGTCACTGGCCTACAAACAGACACGTAGAGCAATTGGAACAGAATAGCGAGGGCAGAAATAATCCCAAGCCTACAGAGTCAATTCAACTATGACAAAGGAGGCAAGAATATCCAATGGGGTAAAGACAGTCTCTTCAATAAATGCTATTGGGAAAACTGGACAGATACATGCAAAAGAGTGAAACTGACTCAATTTCTTACACCGTATACAAGGATAAACTTAAAATGGATTAAAGACTTGCATAAGACCCAAAATCATAGAACTCTTAGAAGAAGACATAGGCAGTAAACTTTTTCAACATTGTTCTTAGTTTTTTATATATATATATATATAAATTTATATATATATTTTATTTAATATATATAACTTAATATAATATATATAAATTTAATATATATTTTATTTAATATAAATATATATAACCATTTTTTTAATATGTCTCCTCAGGCAAAGGAAAGAAAACAAACAAATGGGACTATAGCAAATAAAAGTTTTGCACAGCAAAGGAAACCGTAAACAAAATGAAGAAACAATGGATGGAATAGGTGAAGATATTCATCAAGGATATATCTGATAAAGGGGTTAATATACAAAATATGTAACAAACTCATACAAATCAACACCAAAAAAAAATCCCATTAAAAAATGGTCAGAGGACTTGTGTAGACATTTCTCCAGAGGTGACATACAGATGGCCAATAGACACCTGAAAAGATGCTCATCATCGCTAATCATCAGGGAAATGCAAATCAAAACCACAATGAGGTACCACCTCACTCCTGTCAGAATGACTATCATCAACAACGTGTTGTCAAGGATGTGGAGAAAAGGACCCCTTGTGCACTTGCTGGGTATTTATCTGAAGAAATTCAAAACACTAATTTGAAAAGATATATGCACCCCCATGTTCATCGCAGCATTATTTACAATAGCCAAGATATAGAAGCAGCCTAAGTGTCCATCAGGAGAAAAATGGATAAAGAAGTGGTATTTTTATACAATAGAGTATTACTTGGTCATAAAAAAAGAATGAAATCTTACCATTGTGACAATATGAATGGACCTAGAGGATATTATGCTAAGTGAAAGAAGTCAGACAGAGAAAGGCAAATACCATATGATTTCACTCAAACGCAGAATCAAATAAATAAAGGGACAAACAAAATAGAAACAAACTCATAGCTACAAAGAACAAACCAATGGTTGTCAGACTTGGGAGTAGGGAGGCTGGAGGAGTTGGGGGCGAGTGGGTGAACAAGGTAAAGGGATTAAGAAGTACAAATTGCCAGTTATAAAAACAGTCATGGGGATGTAAAGCACAGCACAGGGAAAAGAGTCAATAATATTGTAATGACTATGTGTGGTGCCAGGTGGGTACTAGACATATTGGAGTGATCACGTCATAAGCTATGTTAATGTCTAAGCAATATATTGTATACCTGAAACTAATCTGACATTGTATGTCAACTGTAATTGAAAAATAGAAAGTTTTCAAAAGCACACTGAACAAAAACTTTTGATTCTTTTCCTTATTAAAAAAGGTATATGGAAAAGATTCAACATAATAAAATTTACCTATTTCTGGAAATTCCAGAATACTCACCACAGAGAATGACTCTGCTAAAAAATTATAATGTTAAAAATATTCCCACTGTAAATTAATCCTTCTGTATATAATCCTCCTATAATAACACTATATGTCATCCCAGAGCACCGCAGGTTAATTTTAATGTCCTTGGTTCCCAAAAATATAACTCATGACACAAATTAAGCTTTACAACTACTAAATTACAATTTAATTTTGAGTTTTACCAATGAAATGTGAACATCTAAGATGATGCTAAGAAATAATTCATTAGTTTTATTAGCTATATGAAACAAAGAAGCAGTGATGATAAGTTCTTTATATGCATAGTTTTGAAATGAGAAAGCTCTGTAGATGTTAGCATTTAGATTAACTATATTTTACTCCAAAGTGAAGAAAAACCACAAAAAGTATAAGGTCTATCAAAATTTCATCCACTTGAGGACGAGAATATCCAAATAGAAAAGCACAAAGACACATAGCACTTTGGAAATAATATACAAGATGATTCAGGGATGACCCTATGCTGTCTCAGGAGTGTTGTAAATTATATTTCTTTTTCATAGTTTACTAAAGGCCACAGAGAGAGAGAGAGAGAGACAGAGACAGATGACTCATGGGAAATCTGACAATATGCAAGTTACCTACAAATGCATTGCAAAAGGCCCAGGGGAAATAGGCAAATAAATGCTTGAAATAAAAACAAGTCCTATCTGGCTTAGATAATTCAAAAGTGACAAACTGGTATTTAAACATCTTGAAAACAAAAGCAAACAACATTTGTCTGACAAAACGAACACACTTCACCTTAAGGAAACTAACTTTTCACATGAACTATGAAACAAACTATCTTCTTTTAGAAATCTATATTGTCAGCCAACACTCTCCATACTGGCTTCTAGGAAACCTCCGTCCACAAGCTCTTGATCCCTAGGAAATTTTATAATCAACTCCCAGAGGCTCACCCTCACCCCTGACGCTGAAGACAGCTCGTGGCCGGACTCTATGTCTTGGCTTACAGATAGATACAATCCAACTCTTCATACTATTTTAAATAGGCTCGTCAAAGATCGCTGAATTTGTCTAAATGCAAGCAAATGAACTTTGATGGGGTCAATTAAGAAACAAGTCTGCTCTTTATGCGAGAGAGAGAACGGAATTCCTTAGCCCAAGAACAGAGGGAATGTTTCACCGTGAGCTTAGAGGACAGAAACATATCACTGTGAATTTAATTGCATATAATATTTTTGTGTCCATATCGATTAAAAGTTGCTTTGGTTTATAACTTCTATCTTTTAAAAACAAAGTAAGATTACTAGTGAAATATAAGCAAAGAAGTAGTTCAAGTAACTAAATAAAAGATTTGTGCTGTAAGATGAAACTTGGAAGGATTTTTCTTTAGATGTTAAGGAAAAAGAAAAAAAAAATCAAGGAAAGATAAAAGTACCACAAGATCCTGGCAAGGTTAACTTTAAATCTGGCTCTGATCCCATGGCAAATGAGGCTGTTTGCACGAACCCTGAGTCATACCTAATTCAAAAATAAAATGAGGGATATCTTGCCAAAAAGGAACATCAAGAAAGTTGTTTCTAAGAAGCATGGAGGGAGAATTACTGCAATTATTGGTTCTGTTTTCATAAGTAGCATCATTCTGGTCCCTGTGGGCTTGTTATGGTCCCTCCAAAAAATATATCCATGCAAATTTTATTTTCCAAAGCATTATCCTATATAATAAAATGCTATCTTTTCAGGAAATGATCTAATAGTAAACATAATGGACCATACCAACTGTAATGGAAAAAAATTCTCTAAAATTCACAAAACTGTGATTTTCTTTTATAGGTAAATAATGTTAAATTATGCCCCCAAATTATATTTTCTACAGTTGGGGCTTGAAATTTTCCTTGTTACCACTAGTGACCTTAAAATTGGCCCCAGATTCTATTTTCACAGCGAGCTGCCTTATCTCAGCTCACTAATACCAAGTGGGAGAAGACTGTTCCCCCCCGCTCTATGTCACAGGCCCTCCGTCCTTCTGGCTAAATCTGACTCTTGGGACAATCTTTGTCAGCAGCTGCCATGAGGGTACATGCTGCCCTGGCCACCACTCAAAAGCTCTCTTGTGGGAAGCCTGCCCCTCATGGGACAGAGGTGCCTCACTTCAGACATTCTGGGAATTTCCTGTCTTAGGAGCTGCCGGTACTGAGCCACTTCCTTACGTGGGCAGAAACCAAACGAGCATCAAGACAACAACACTCTTTTCTACAACTGAACTATATAAAAAGCAGATACGGATAATTTAAGTCCCTTAAAATGCTGCATCAATTTGAAACATTCAAAAGTTCATCCCCCATTAATAAATATTAGATGGCATGTTAGCCTTCCATTGTCATATATCTAAAACAAATGGTACAAACCAGTCCCGGCCAAATCATGGTGTGTGAGGGGCAAGGAAGGTGACTGAGCCTGCTGGGCACCCCGAGGAACAGTGGCACGTCATCCCCAGCAGCACACCTTTCTGAAGTGCTCCAGACAAGAACTGTCCTCCGTCCCCAGCCTTGTGCCATGACACTGTGCCACTTGACTTTGCACACTCCTGGTCAAGTGGCCTTGCTCCTGTGTACCAAGCCCCTCCTTGCCTCATTACCTTCAAATAAACCACTTCTTCCTCCAGAAGGCCCTTCCTTCTTCCCGTTTGCCCTGGCTACCCACCCTTCCCACCTCAGTTAAAAGTTAAAGGTCAACTTTACAAGCGTCTCTTTCTCTGAGTAAATCTCACCCCTCAGTCCCCAAATCAGATCAGAACCTTTGCTTCTTCATATATTTGCCACAAGTATGATTAACATTTATTTGTTAATTATTCTCCATGTAGGTTTTCTCCTTATTAGCTCCAACAAGGCAGGACAAGAACCGTTTCTCTTCTTTTGCAGTATGTCCAGTATCTGGGCCCAGCACTCAACAAGTATTTGTTGAAACAATAAATCTAATCATATCTAATCAATAAAATGTCATGTAATTCTTCAGCCCTTCTGACACACTTCAAAACACTTATGATCCACATTTTACAGATGCGGAAAGTAGGATTCAGAGAAGAGAAATTTATTCAAGTTCACACAGCTAGCAGGAAACACCAGAACCCAGGCTTACCCAGGGAACTTTCTGACTCTGCAGCTGAAGCTCTGGGATATTTGTTCATCAGATTAGTGCGTCGCCCATGAAGGGCAACCTAGCGACTCTATGTCCTCAGTGGAGCTTCATGATGAGAACAGTAAGACGAAAGTTGTTGATGTTCTCCACCAACACAGAACTGATTTATTATCCTGATATCTGCACATGGACCGAACAGTGCCTTCTTGAGTATAAACAGAAGAGATGGAGAGTAAAAAGACACTTACCATAATTCCAGTAAGCAAACAGACTCCTTTCCCACAGTATGTGTTAGGTACCATGTCACCATAACCAATGGAGAGAAAAGTTATTGATATCAACCACATTGCTCCAAGGAAGTTGCTAGTAACATCCTGTTGATCATGGTATCTGAAAAACAGCAAACAAAGCCAGGCCTTTATCGTTAATCTACCGTGTGGTTGCGAAGGCCAGTTTGATTCGGTTCAATGAATTAACTAAGCATTTTCTATAAACTGCTCTATTTAGAGGTTTTTCAAAGCTCATAATTATAAGTAAAATTCAGGTTCCACCTATGCAATCTGAAAGACATCACGACGTTCCTCAACTTTAAAAGCAATCTGAAAGAGGAACTGCAAGATATAAAAACAGTTTTCTCATTGGTGTAATTGATAAGTGTACTCTTACCCTTGAACCCTGCTCTGGCCGTTGGTCATGTCTCATCATCCCTTGATGCCACCAATGTGTCTGGTTTACAGCACAACATGCGGCCCCCCAATCTCATGCCACACCTTTGTAGCAGCAGGGGCCATGCTGCTCCCTTGGTTTAGATTATCTCTGGCAAGCTTTATTTCCCTAATTGACTAACTTTTAGTCGTCTTTCAAAACAAATTCAAGTGGGACCCTTTCTGTCTACTGTGACCCCAGCCGCTCCTCTGGGCTCCCTCGGCATCCTCCGCATTCCCCCATCCCAGGGCTGGCCTGTGCTGTAGGCCTGGGGGTCCTGCACTAGCTGTGCTCCTTGAAGACAAAAACTGTACCTTTGATCTGTACACAGTCCCTGCCGAGAACCAGAGCTGAATCAAAGCTGTTCCCTCAGTAGTTGCACACAAAGAGAGTTGTAGTCAAAAAGAAGGGAAGGGATATAGTTTATCCTGATTATTCTTTGAGGTGTCATTTTTTTTCTAGTGAGGAGGAAGGTGTTTATATCAGAAACGTATCCTGTAATGTTCTGCATGAATTGGCAATACTAAATAGTAACCTGGCCCACCCTGGGGACACTGCTATCCACCGTTCGTACAACACTGAGGTCATGTGCGCTGTTAACCTAAAAGAAATTGCTCTGGCTGCATTGTCCGTGTGGCAGAGTAGCCCTTCTCTTGCCCCCATGACAGTCAGGCCCCAGACTATAGTCGCTACAGACATTTCTTGCTCATGACCCAACTCGTAAGGATCATCCTTCCTGCCCAGCTCTCAGGTACCAGCAGGAGGGCTTTCTTTTCTGTGTTTCATGCTCTTAGAGCTAGTTGATCATCTCCTGGCTTGCATGCACTCAGTCCTGCCTTTCAACCTGACTCACGGCCAGAGCCGTGGTGGAAGGAGGCTGCCCCCTGGCCTGAGCCCCAGGATTGACCCCCTGTACAACCTACATTGGGCCGATGGAGTCTCTGTGCATTTCCCCCCAAGCCCTTCATTTCATGGCAAGGTACCTGCTGCTATAACCAAAAGTTTAGAAGTTTCATAGAATATGAGCTTTCCTCTGTCATATCAGTGGATCTTACTGTCTTTGGACACAGAAAGGCCCATGCTTGTCACTTCGGTACTTTTGTTTTCTTCCAAATAACTAAGAGAAGCTAAAAAATAGTACTTCCAGTTATTCTGGTCTAAGGGAAGAGAAAACCTGGCCGGAGTGGTGGGTGCCCCGAGGAAGGAAGAATGAGAACAATCACTGTGTCTTCCAAAAGAAAAGAGAAGAGCACGTGCACAGGCAGCCAGCCCTTGCTGAGGGGCATCCTGAGAGTTTCTGGTGGCAGAAGGACAGAATTTTCCACCATCCTGCCCCAGGGGACTGCCACCTGTTCTAGCTGTGCAGTCTCTTCCTCCCAGAGTGGCTGGGTAGAGAGGCTATCATCACCAATAGGGAGGCCAAGAGATATTCCAAGCTTGCCAGGAAGATAGGCAAGTGCATTTCCCCTGAGAAACTCTATTAAATAATGTGTATACGAGTAGGGTGATGTGATTCATGCTGTACTTCAGCCACGATATGAGCTCACAGGCTCTGTGAGAGCAGCTCTGGGAGCCCGCTGGGCTTGTGTAATGGGGCTTCTGTGGGACAATGTGGTTTTCATTTCAAACAAGGCCCTTAGACTTAAGCTTTGGATTCTAACCCGGGCTGACTATGGGAATGGCTGACACTAGCCTGCATCAGAACCCCACCTGGGAGGCTCCAAAGCTAACGTTCCTGGTGACTGGCTTCAGACCACACCGGAGCACCACCCAATGAGCTCTGCAAATGACACACCCAAAAGGCAGACTCAACAGGCAACAGGGCCCCACTAAAGCAAATCCCACTCTGCAGGGTCAGCCACCACATGACAGCTTGTCTGCTGTAGTCACAGTCATTCCTCACAGTCAGTCAGCCAGGGGGTCAATCCCACCCACTGATGTGCCAACAGCAAATAAGGCTCAACTACAACAAGGAGGGTACACACAACCCACACAAGAGACAACCCTGGAGTATCCAGTTCAGTTGACCAAAAAGACTGTGTCACAGAGTCCCACAGGACCCCTACTATACAAGTATTCTGGCAAGACCAGGAGATGTAGCAGCTCTACTTAATACATAGAAACAAACACAGAGAGTCAACCAAAATGAGAAGACAAAGAAACATGACTCAAATGAAGGAACAGAACAAAACTCTAGAAAAAGAAATAAATAAAATGGAGACAAGCAACCTACCACTTGGAGAGTTCAAAACAGTGGTGATAAAGATTCTCAGTGAACTTAGGGGATAAATAGAGGAACTCAGTGAGAAATTCAACAAAGAAATAAAAAGCATAAAAATAGAGGTGTAAAGATAAAAAGCAGTAAAAAACAAAGACTGCATTAGAAGGAAACAATAGTAGATTAGGTAAAGGAGAGGCTCTAACCTATGACTTGGAAAACCAAGTAGCAGAAAAGACTTAATCAGTACGGCAAAAAGGAAAAAAGAATCCCCCCCACCCCGTAAAAAAATAAGGATAGTTTAAGGGACATCTGGGGCAACTTCAAGCCTATCGACATTCATATCATAGGGGTACAAGAAGGAGAGGAGTGAGAGCAAGGTGTTAAAAATCTATGAAAAGTGGTAGTCATGGCCAAGTGCTTAAAACAATGGACAAGAAAACCTATTTGAAAAAATAACAACCAAAAACTTCCTAAACCTGGCAAAGAAAATAAACATACATGTCCACAAAATGCAGAGAATCCCAAACTAGATTAAATGAAAGAGGTTCACACCAAGACACGTCATAATTAAAAGGTCAAAGGTTAACAAAGAAAGATTCTTAAAAATAGCAAAAGAAAAGCAATTAGTTATATGCAAGGGAACTCCCATAAGACTGTTAGCTGATTTCGAAACTTTGCAGTTAAATAGGAGTGGCATGAAATAGGCAAAGTTATGGGAAGCAAGGACCTACAACCAAGGTTCTTCTACCTAGCCAGACTATCATTTAGTATCAAAGGAGAGATAAAGAGTTTCCCAGACAAGAACAAGATAAAAAAAAGTTAATCACCAGCAAACCAGTGTTACAAGAAAAGTTAAAGGGACTTCTTTAAAAAGAAAAGAAAAAATAAAAATAAATGAAATAGAAAATATAGAAAAATATTCTCACTGACAAGGCAAATACATAAAAGCAGTAGATTAACCAATTATAAAGCTACTACAAAGGTTAAAAGGCAAAAGTACAATGATCATGTATAATTATAACAATAAATTAAGGGATACACACAAACACACACAAAAGAAGTGAAAAATAATGACTAACACATAAATGTCAGGGGGTGAATAAAAACTGTTTGAACTTAAGTGACCATTGACTTAAAATAGACTGCTATAAACACAGCTTGGTGCACATAGGAAGTGCACAGTAACTGCAAACCAGAAAGCAACAAGAGATATTCAAGAAATAAAGAGAAAGGAATCCAAATACAATACTACAGAAAGTCATCAACATATAAGAGAGGAGGCCAAGAGAATAAGAAAAGAACAGAGAACTACACAAACTATCAGAAAACAATTAATAAAATGGCAATAACTACACACCTATCAATAATAACTATAAATGTAAACAGACTAAATGCTCCAATCAAAAGGCATAGGGTGGCTGAATAAAGATCTATACACCTAATTGTAATGAGAGACTCACTTCAGATTGAAAGTCACAGAGTCTGAAAGTAAAGGGGTGTAAAAAGAACTTCAGGCAATTGGAAATGAAAAAAATAAGCTGGGGTAGCAATATTTATATTAGATGAAAGAGACTTTAAAACAAGGGCTGTAAGAAGAAACAAAAAAGAGCATTTAAAATGATAAATGAATAAATCCAACAAATGGCTATACCTCTTATAAATGTCTATGCACCCAACACAGGAGTACCTAAATATATAAAGCAAATATTGACAGACATAAAAGAAGAGATGGAGAAAATTACAGCCATAGTAGTGGGCTCTTAACACCCCACTGATATCAATGCATAAATCAACCAAACAGAAAATCAAAAAGGTAAAAGTGGCCTTAAATGATCCATTAGATCAGGTGGACTTACTTAATATTTTTAGAACATTTCATCCCAAAGCAGCAGAATATACATTTTTCTCAGGTGCACATGGCATATTTTCTAGGATAGGCCATGTGTCAGGCCACAAAACAAGTTTCACTAAAGTATAAAGACTGAAATTGTATCAAGCAACTTTTCCAATCACAATGGAGGAAAACTGAAAAACACATAAACATGTAGAGGCTAAATAACATGCTACTAAACAATGAAGGGGTTAATAATGAGATCAAGGAAAAAAATCAAAAGATACCTTGAGATAAATGAAATGAAATCCAATGACCCCAAATCTATGGGGCACAGCCAAAGCAGTTCTAACAGCAAACAAGCCTACTTCAAGAAATGAGAAAAGAAATCAAATAAACAACCTAAACTTACACCTAAAGGAACTAGAACAAGAAACAAAACTCAAAGTAAGTAGAAAGAAGAAAACAAGAAAGATCAGAGTGGAAATAAATGAAGTAGAGTTTAAAAAATAAAATAATGGAAAAGACCAATGAAATTAAGAAAACAATCCCATTTATAATTGCATCGAGAAGAATAAAATACCTAGAAATAAATGTAACAAAGGAGGTAGAAGGCTTGTACTAAAAAAATTGTAAGATACTGAAGAAGAAATTGAAGAAGATAGAAATAAATGGAAGCATATACTGTGCTCATGGACAGGAAGAATTAACATCATTAAAATGTCCATACTACCCAAAGCATTTTACAGATTCAATGCCATCCATATCAAAATATCAATGGTATTTTTCACAGAACTAAACAAATAATCCTAAAATTTATGTGGTACCATAAAAGACCGTAAATAGTCCAAGTAATCTTCAGAAAGAACAAAGTTGAAGGTATCATGCTACCTGATATCAAATTATGCTACAAGGCCATAGTAATAAAACAACATGAAACAGATACATAGATCAACAGATCACAAGAGAGAGTGCAGGAATAAACCTACACCCATATGGTTAATCTGTGACAAAGGAGGCAAGGACAGACAATGGGGTAAAGACAGTCTTTTAAATAAATGGTATTGAGAAAATTGGGTAGATACATGCAAAAGAATGAAATGGAATCACTTTCTTATACCATATGCAAGAATAAACTCAAAATGGATTAAAGACTTAAATGTAAGACCCCAAACCGTAAAAGTCCTAGGAGAAAACATAGGCAGTAAACTTTGAATATATGTATTGCTCTGTCTCCTCGGGCAAGGGAAACAAAAGAAAAAATAAACAAACAGGACAACGTCAAACTAAAGAGTTTTGCACAGTGAAGCAAATCATTAACAAAATGAAAATGAAAAAGATAACCGATGGAATAGAAGATATTCACCAATGATACATCTGATAAGGGGTTAATATCCAAAATATATAAGGAATTCATACAACTCAACACCCAAAACACAAACAATTGGATTAAAAATGGGCAGAGGACCTGCGTAGACATTTCTCCAAAACAGTCATACAGATGGAGAACAGACATATGAAAAGATACTCATCACTAATCATCAGGGAAGCGCAAATTAAACCATGATGAGACATCACCTCACACCTGTCAGAGTGGTTCTCATCAATAAATCAACAAACAACAAGTGTTAGCAAGGATGTGGAGAAAAGACAACACTCTTGCACTGCTGGTGGGATTGTAAATTGGTGCAGCTACTCTATGGAAGTTCCTCAAAAAATTACAAACAGAACTATAATAGGACCAAGCAATCCCACTTCTGGGTATTACTGGAGGAAATAAAAACCACTAATTTAAAAAGACATATGTACCCCTATGTTCACTGTAGCAGTACTTACAACAGCCAAGGCATGGAAGCAACCTAGGTGTCCATCAACAGATGGGTGTTTAAAGAAGAGTTGGTACATATATACCATGGAATATTGCTCAGCCATAAAACAGAATAAAATCCTACCATTGTGACAACATTTGCGGACTTAGAGGGTATTATGCCAAGTAAAATGAGTCAGTTAGAGAAAGACAAAGACCATATGATCTCCATTTTGTACGGAATCTACAAAACAGATAAGCAAACAAAACAGCAACTCATAGATCAGAGAACAAACTGATGGTTGCCAGAGAAGAAAGGGTTTGGGAGGCTGGGTGTAAAAGGTGAAGAGATTAAGAAGTACACATTGCCAGTTATAAATAGTCATGGGGATGTAAATCGCAGCATAGAGAACATAGTAAAAAGCATTATTATAACTATGTATGGTATCAGATGGGTACTAGACTTGTCGGGTGCCACTTCATAAGCTATATAAATGTCTACTCACTATGTGGTACCCTGAACTAATATAATATTATATGTCAACTGTAACTGAATAAAAAATTAAGAAATACAAAAAAAAAAAACACAAACCCCACAACCAAACAAAAACCCCCAAACCCAACCGAAGAACAACAAAAAACCTTTAGGAACACAATGGTATCACATCAACATATTCTAAACAGATCTGAAAAATCTTATCGGCATTCAGGCTCTTTTTGATAACACAGTTTAGTGAAATACACTCAGATTTAGGAGAAAATTTCCAGGTCAGGGAGCCATGGTAATAAATCAGTTTCCTAAAAGTGAGATGGAGAAAGACCCCAGGGTGTATGTATCCATCATGAGAGATCCCCTGAGTGGAAAACTCCATTTACCAGTGGTTCTCAATCCTAGTAGAGCTAATGTCCGCTTTTAATATTTTGAAATGAAGTTCAGACAATATAAGTTATCTATAGACATGATTTATAAAACAAAAACCAATATACTATCTTAACTGTAATTTCGAGATGTAAAATAGAAGTAATTTACAGTAAGTCACGTATCTCAATATCTGAATACTCAGGCAAGGCTAACCTGGATGACATAAGACGCAGCCAGTTGTTGGCACCTACACGCAAAAGTGCGGGAATGCAATTTGGTTTCATGGATGTGGGTTATCTGGCAATTCGAATGTCACAGGGGCACTGCCATTGCTGATGTGGTTTCCTGAGATGGGAAGAACTTTTGGTCAAATTACAAAGAAAACAAATGACAGTTTTCCTTCAAATTACACACCACATGTTATGGCATTAGGTAAAAATTAAATGTCTATTACAACCAAGTAAAAATATTTTGTTTATATTTACAATGGATGTATGTCTAAAACTAAAAAAAATTATAAACAGCATTTCTGTACACAGAGTGTCCAGGAGGTCAGTCCAAGGTCATGTGGGATGCCGAACAGATCTTTGTTGAGCGGGAACGTCCCATGCAGGACAGAATACAGAGTATGCTGGTCCGACCCAGTGACATGTTAGGAAACCTTCTCCGCCTATGGACGAAGCGGCCCGCGTAGCCAGCACTACCACCACCGAGAACCACGCCGGTCTAGAGCGTCAGGGCCGCTGCAAGTCCGCAAGGCGGCCATCGGAAATCTGGAGAGCAGTGGGACTAGAAAACTTGGAATGTGGGACAAACTGTGTTCTCAGGCTCTCGGTCTTCCCGGGGCAGTAAAAGAAATACCAACTTTCAGAGCAGTGTTATGACCGAGGCTAGCATTTCTGACCAAGTTTCTCTTCCCTTCCTCTGTCCCTTTACTAACTCCCTCATAAGTGGTTATTTTAATTTTCTGGGGCAACCTCCATCCCTTCAATTCCTACAGTGCGCCGGCATCTTGCGCATACTGCGAGCTCCTCCTCCAAGGGGAATGTTTGTCTCCAAGACCAGGAGACAAAGATGGAGCCACGCTCAGGTAGAATTTAAGATTCCCTTACCAAGGAGTCAATTTTGCAAAAACACTTACTAGAGTTCATGTCGGACGTGTGCCAGGCTCTGCTGATCGCAGACAGAGATGTCTACACCGGCCTGGTAGGCTACGGTCTTAGAAGCTTACTACTAGAGCCTACCCACCGTGATTAAATGTCTGCGCCCCACGATTTTCCACATGGGTGGCAGTAAGCAGACAGATTCGCTTCCCTTCCGGGAGGCCAACAAGAGCAGTGGGGCAGGCAGTCACTAGGTGGCAGTGCCACACCAGTTTCTCTCCAAGGCTGCTCTGCTGAGCTTGGCTTGACCAGCGCTAGAGTCAGGGGTGTTAGTGGGCATTGCTGGGAACACTATGAAGTGAAGACCCCCATCCTGGGCATCCTGGAAGCACGTGTTGCTCCACGGGGGAAACGGGAATCACTGTGGATACAAATGAGTCCAGGCCACACCTGCACCTAGCAGCCCTCCCAGGGACATCCCCTGAGCATGCGTGCATGCGTGTCTGGACACTGACTCTTTTCTAGATCAAATCTAACATGAGCTGAGGTGGCGACATATCCCCCTGTTTCACTCTCTTCCTCCTCCCCCCACCTCCAAGATTCTCTAGACCAAAGACCAGGTTTTATTTAAATCTGTAAGAAATAAACACTTCCCTGTGGGTTTTTCTAGTCCATGTTGGATTGGAAACAGCATTCGAAGATACAAAAGTCAGGGTCCTTTTTATTTACTCTGAGATGGAGTCAAAGAAGGATTGATCTGGATTCAGAGGTCCAGACCCACCTCTTAAAGCCCTCGTGACACAGAGCAGTGAGCCTTAATATCTGAGTCGTCTTCTCTTCTCACAGGAGCGTCACACCAGAAACACAAAGGATGGCTGTGAGCCTGGGGCTTACGAAGTACCATACAAATGCTACTTGATCAGTTCTCATTTTAGTTTTTCCCGCTGACCAAATGCTTCTCTACTTGTGTACAAGCGGACAAAGGAAAGGCATTACGTTTGAGAGTGTACCTTCTTGTACACAGATGTGGTGGCAAAGGTTAGGGCTTTTGAGTACATTCAGCTTTTAGTTTTGTTCCTTTCTACCTGCCCCACATTCCTTTGTCACTCACTGCCAGTGAACACAGTGACTAGTACTACTGAGAGGCAAATTAGCAAAAGGGAGTGCAGAAAGGAAGGAGGGCAAGGCGGCCGTGAGTCAGGAGTTACCTTAGCAGAGCAAAAGCACCATGGGGTGAGGGTGTGTCAGTTCACGCAGTAAGGTGAGTAGGAAGAAAAAGGGATGTTCGATGACAAGGAGTCCAAATGGAAAAATGAGAAAGAACAAGCCTGCAGCCTTTTTAGGCCATTCTATTCTCCGGCCTCCTCAGTGCCCTTCCTCCCACCAACACTGGTGCGTCCTTCCTCAGGGGACAAGGTGAAGGGAGGAAGGCACATTTCTGTGTCTAGCATCTGTCATGCATTTCTGAGAAACTTGTGACAGGACTCCTGTGTAGGACTTTCACTCAATGGAAAAAGAATACGCCCCAATGACCCAAATCAACCCAACTCCAAGGTGCCACATCGACAGTAGGCAATTATCATAAATGAATTCTAAATTTTTAATTTTCAAAATGCAGCAAATGAAAATTCCTACTTAGAAGCCTTAGCCTCCAGCACTTCCCAGTTTCAGGCTAGGCTTCTAGGGAAGCAAAACATTCCTGAATGTCATTGTTTTTATTCCTTGGAAAGAAAGAAGCAGAGAGTCCGAAAGCTGAGCCACCAAACCCTGAGGGCTGAGAGAGTTCTCAGGGACAACTAGCCGAAGGTGACGGCTGCAAGGCTGAGGAGAAGGCTCGTAGATTTTCTGCAAAGGTCATTCTCAAGGTCTACCAGTTACATGTCCCACTTCAATTCCAAAAATTAGTCTTGGATTGCTTACTAATTGCACCTTGCTTGACTCAGCAGGGGCAGCTAAAATATAGGCTGCAACGCCACACGTCAGGCACTGAATGACAGCACAGGACTAGGCTCCCGAAGAGGGAACACGGGTGGGAAGGGGCAGAGCTTCTTCGCCCGCAGCCCACCACCACGGGCCTAGGCATCACCCACTATGTAAAGTCCTCGGAAGAGAAACAATCACATTGAATTGCAATAGAAACAATATGTGTTAAATGTAGAAAAAAATGTTATGCAAACAGAAAGGAGAAATGAATGAAGGAAAGAGGAGAGTGGGCTAACAAGAAAAAAAAGTCTGAAAGTAATGACAGTGAGTAAATAAACAGCTGAAGCTCCTGCAAATAAAAGTTTGAAAAAATGTAAATAATGGTGGAGGAAAAATCACTATATAAACCATGGAAACTCAAAAAGCTTTAACTCCAGCCAACCTCCTAACAACTTTAAAAATGATAAAAATCAGCCTCATTGCTCGTATCACGTACAAATAGATCCTATAGAGTTCACTAGTTCTGACTGAAGTTTCCAACTACTCTGGGAACAGAAAAACAACTCAAAATCCTTTCATCATCTTTCCTATTTTAGTATTTTAGGAATATAAACTGATAATCAAAAATACTTCCTCGCTGACCTGGCTGGTGTAGTTCAGTGGATTGAGTGCCAGCCTGTGAACCAAAGGGTCGCCAGTTTGATTCCCAATCAAGGCACGTGCCTGGGTTGCAGGCCAGGTCCCCGGCTGGGGGTGTGTGACAGGCAACCAGACATTGATGTTTCTCTTCCTCTCTTTCTCCCTCCCTTCCCCTCTCTCTAGAAATAAATAATTGAAATCTTAAAAACAAACAAACAAACAAACAAAAAACCCCACTTCCTGGCTGAATGTGTATCACCTGGAGAAGGAAGACAGAGACCGCATTCGTAAAGTGGCCTACATACTCGGCTCACCAAAATACACTGGCAAAACAATTGCTGCTGCCAAATACAGCAACATTTCCCCCCAAAGAATCACAATGTTAGTTTGCCAATTTGGTGAGATTAACTTTGTTCCACAGAGAATTTAGGAATCAATTCAAAAAAAAAAAAAGAGTACTGCAAAAGGAAGCCCAGACAGGAAATGGCCTATGTACTTTACCTGTTCGCAGGCAACCGAAGCCATCCAGGATCCGAATTACAAAAATCAAACGCGCCCATGAGCTTAAGCTTAGTCGCGCAATGCTTGTCAGTCATTTCTTCAGTACAACCACATGGCAACGATACGATCTTCTTAAACTCTATTCCATTTCAACTGTGCTAACTGAATATGAGCCACCAAGCCCAGACACATTTCCTTTCATTAAAAGTAGGATTAGAGCAGTCAAACCCTTAGCTGAACGCAACAGCTGGATCTGAAAGCACAAAGTCCTCTGTGTGGTGAACTTAGATGAATGGCTCACTCACTATGCGTAAAGGTAAAGGTCGACAGGATCAACGCCGGCTTCCTTCTCCGTAAACCAAATCAGGTTAACAGTTAGTGTGTGCAGAGCTTGGTAAACATAGGGGTGCCCTCGGGGGCTAAAGGATTTGCGTGTGTTCTACACAGGCTTTGAGGCAGCTTCTAGGAATATCTGACCTGCAAACGCAGCAATTAGAATGGGAAGGATGAACTTCATTACAGCACTGTCTAAATGAACTTTCTGCCAAAATTATGACACTGTTCATTATCTGTGCTGTCCAGCTCTGTAGCCCCTAGCCACATGCACCTATCGAGCACTTGAAATGTGGAGTTTTAAATTTTATTTCATTTTATCCCACTTAAAATGAAAATAAAACAGCCATATGGGGTGACTGGCTGTCATGTCGGACAGCACGAAAACTGTCCAGCCCGAAAGCCAGAGGCTTGAGAGCCACACGGCTCACACGATCATCCCTTAATAGCACAGCTTTGTACATTCAGCTGTAATGTTCATCCCGACCTTTCTCTCCGCCAAACTGAAATGGGGTAAAGAAGTACACTATGCACCCTGATCTGCAGGACCTTAAACTACATCTGCATTTAGCATGATATCCAAGGCTCCATTCTTATTTGGCGGCTTATTTTGTTGTTATGCTTCTTGGGTAAAGGGAACAAGTATTTTTAAGAAATAAATGGAATCTTGATTAATTTGTGCATATTATTTCGTTCAAACATGCAATGCTTCCCGAGATCATGGGCAGGCTGTGCCAGGCGCTTGGGCCATGGGGGAGGGCCCAGCACGCCTACCCAACAGTTCTGCAGTCAGCCATGAGGGAAGGGCACCTTAGTGTCCACAGCAGGGCCACCCACTCCTGTTCTTCCTATCAGCCTACCTTAGGCCCCTTCCACAGTCCTGCCCGTACTGTGGGGCACAGCTAGGCTCAAGGAGGGACCCACAAACAGGCCACTCAGGGCAGGTGCCCCTCGGTCGCCAGCCGTCCAAATCAAACTGCCAGAGTGCTTCTCTCTCTATCAGCGTTCAGACTCGGCTCGCTGGGCATCATATTGAAAAAAATGACAAAATCGGGCTCCAACAATTCATATATTTATAAGATTATTTTGTGTATTGTTTAGTGATGTGTATATTAATAGCAAACCACAGAAAAAAATGTCAGGGGAATGGGTACACAGACAATCTTTTATTACTCTGTGTCTTTCGATAGATGTCAAAATTATTCCAAAACAGATGTTTCCATGGGGTAAATATTTTATTTAGTCAGTCGCTTGGCTTACATACAGCAACGGTCTTGAAGCAGAGGGAGGAGCAATGCGGCCCACAATGGCTTTCTTTTGCTGCATTTGATTTTATTAACGTGTTTGTTTCTTAGCTTGTGTGTTTTACCTACAAATAACACTTTCATAAAGTCTCTCACTGCTGGAAAGGCAGCTGAACGCTTTATCAGAGTACTGATTTCTAAAATCAAAGAGGGGCTCAACAGTAGCTGCGGCACACCGTTCTCTTCACCACCACATGGAGATAAAGCATGCAGGGGGGCGTTTTTGTTTCTATTTCATGAAGGATTTACTTGATTCTCAGTTTGTACACACACATTATAATGCAAGGGGTGCTTGTCCAGGGATCACTTGGTAGATGTCATTTTATACATTGTCCAGGGCATATCTTTCAGCGATCCCACAAACCCACTGTACCCACACACATACATGCATACAGGGTTTAGCAGAAGTAACGCCTGCTTGAGTGTGGTTGGTAGGGTACTAACAGGAGTGTAATAAGTTATAGTTTTAATTTGAACATTTCGCCTAAAATGTCATATGGTGTGCTTGAGTGTGATATTATTATGTTACAGAATTACATGCTTACGATTTTGTAATAAAAGATTTTGTAATAAAAAAGGGGCATTATTTATGCTGGAGCCCCCCCGCCACACATGCATATACATATATATAATGTATATACACATTTGTATATGTATGAGCATGTATACATATGCTATGTTACGACTGCATTTGGAGTTGCGATCTCCATCAGCTTAGGAAACGTCTCCACTTTGTTTTCTGAGAATAACCAGGACCAGCAAGGACACCTGGTGGCTTTGAAATGGTAGCTGAGGAACAGAACATGATTCATAGACAATGAAGACTCACACGTGCAAGTCACAATACTTGGTACAATGTGAGTTGCGAGGAGAAAAGCTATTTCGGGGCAATTTGGGGGTTAGCTAAAAAGAATAGTGGGCTTCCCACAGGTCTGTGTCCTAATCCGCCGACTGGATGGAAAGACAGAAAGTACAGTGTTCACTGTGACAGGCGGGGCACACGCAGGGCTCTGGGGAGGCTCAGGTCAGCACAACAGCCCCACATCCCGATGGTACTCTGTCTCCAATCAGTGCCTTTGATGTATCACATAGCTGTCCTCCCCCCACATCCCTCTCCTCTGTGAAGGGACCTCCAGACACCAAGCTGCCCCAACTCAAATTGGTATCACCCTGAACTATGCCTCATCCCTAAAATCAGAGTCCAGGTCAAGAAAAAAATGGCTGTTTGGGAATGTTTGACAGAGGGCACCCAGAACGTCATGGCCCTGGGCACCCACTGTCAAACATTCCCAAACTGAGCCATTTTTTTCTTGGCCTGGACTCTGTTAGCCTTCCCGGTCTTAATTCTTGCTTGTCTCCGCCTTGCATTCTAAGCTCCAACTGAAGCACTTGCAGTGCACGGGGTATATGTTGTCCTCACCCCTCTGGGCCTCCACCCATGCTGTCCGTTCTTCTTACACCTTAATTCCCCTTTTAACCTCACTTCTAGTTCTCCGCAACCGCCTTCCAAGTCAGGCCTTAGCATTTTCACCCCTCCTCCTCCTAAGAGTGGGTCAGGCTCCCCGTCTGCACGTTCTCCTGGCACCATTCACAGCCCTACTGCCGTCTTACTACTTGCCACAGGGGTTCTGCTGTGTCTTGTTTATGCCCACGGCTAGTTAGTACCATGACTGTTGCATGGCAGATGCTAAAAAAATAGATTTTTAGTCAATAATTAAGTAAAAGAGTTCCCATTTCCACCGTATTCCAGGAGTGAGAGGATGGAGGCTTAGTCAATTGCAACAGACATTTGACCGGCCTCCTAGTCTCCTTCTCTCCAGCCGATCGCTCTGCGTCATCCCTCTCACTCCTCCAAGTTCACTTTCTAAACATAAATCTAACTGTGTTACTTGTCTCAAGACCTTCAGTTGCTCCCCACTGCTTAGAAAGAAAAGTCCTCTCTCCTTAGAAGAATATCCAAGGCCATTGACAATTTGGTCCCAGTCCACCTCTTCTGTTACTTCGTCTTATCCCCAGCTACAAGGCAAACTCTGCTGCTTCTTTCCTGGCTTCTGACTGACCTCACCTCACCTACCACCTTCAGCACCCGCCCGTCTGAGAAGGACTCCGGACTTCCCTCACGCACAAGCCCAGATGCACTACACGGCACCTGTGTTGAATGGCAATTTTATTTTGTAATTTATTTGTCTCTTTCACTGGTCATTGGGCATCCAAGGCAGGGCTGCCTTTGAAGCCCCACTGATGGGCTGAATACCGGGCTCCCAGTAGGAGCCCAGGAAATGTTTGTATAATGAGTTACAAGAAGTCCAAATCCTACACACTTAATCACTAAAGAAATTCTAATTTTGGAAGTTATTTGCTTGAAGTAGAGATGTAAAAGCAGGATAAACAAAACTTAACATAGCTGTATTTTTGTCATGTAGCCAAATAGACAAATAAATATATTACTTAGAATATTAATGTTCATGCTCTTACTTCAGTTTTTACTGTTTTGTGTTGCGATACATTGTAATTTGTTGATTGCTAATGTGTCTCAACTTTACCAAATTAACAAAAGTTAATGAATTCTATGAAAACCTGGATTTTATATTAGTTTTACAATAATTATTAACCTATCGAACTAATTACAGTTATTATTAACTCCTTTCCCCAAGATAAAAGGATGAGTTCCTCCATGTGTAGGATATTACATATCATAGGCATTTGCTAATTTGTGATTCTTGTGTTTTTGTTCTTTTTTTTTTTAACTCTTCAGTTTAATTTTGGCTTTAAAAGAAAGATATTCCTTATATAATACCAATGAAGCCACACTGAATGATTCAAAAATTCTTTCCACATGTGAACAATGAAGATCATGCAACAAAATGACAGAAACAGCCTGTAAGACTTACACAGTGCAACAGCAAACAAATCTTAAAACAACTGTATTAAGTACTATAGTAACTAAAACTTACATCTCTTCCCCTCCGTGTTTTTTTCCTCTGCTTATTCACTGCCTTATTTCCCTATGCTTATAAGGTGATAATAGGATCTTAGAAGCCATCCACTTTAACCATTTAATAGCTAAAGAAATGAAAGGCTCGAAATGCGAACTGAATGTCCCAAGTGAGAGACGCAATCAGTGGCAGGTAAGAACTAGAACCCAGGTCCCTCTCCTGCCAACCACACACTCGGGCCTCCCATTCTTAGAAAATCTGCGGTTTGCCAGCTGCAGTTGGGTTTCCACGCTTGCTGCTCGTGGATCGATTTCATGTGCCTACACAGATTATTTCTACTATAAAATTTTTAAAAGCTTCTAAAATCAGTATCCCTCATTAAACTGCTTTCCTGAGAGCCCTTGAGAACAGAAAAATAATTATACTGAAATCCACTTATTCATAAGAAATTAAATATTTTATGCAATGGATAATTTGAGAGTCCTGTGTTCTTGTTCTTTTTTACCTCTTCAATCCGATTTAGACTCAGCAAGCAAGACATTCCTTACATAATCCCAATGAAGAAGCTCCTAATGATTCTGAAGTTCTTTCTACATGAGAACAATGAATGTTATGTGGCCAAATGCTGAAAGTAACCTACAAGTCTTCCGCTGAACCAGAAAAATTTTAAATCAACTGTTAGTACTCGATTAAAGACCCCATGTCGTCAAGAATTTAATCAGGCATTCTCTTGTGGAAAACACCTAAAAACTCTCTCATGCTGGCATTTGGGGATCCTCTAAATGAGGTTTCAATCTGCCCTCTGAGCTTGTCTTTACACACTACATTCTCAAACAGAGTTACCAACTTGTGTGTTCTCTCTCCAACTTCTCTCACATCTCTCCCTCTGTTCACAGCTGTTTCATCTTCTTACAGTCTTGTTCAAATGACACATATTTCCTATTACTGTAGCATTTTCTGTCCCTCTCTCAGGCATTTACCTCTTTCTAACTTGCACTGTTGTTACTAGTGCTCATCTTCCAGCTATGCTGCTAGCCTGCGACCTCCACAGGCAGGTCCTTGGTCCCAGTCTTTCAGTCTGTTGGAGCAGGTGCTCAATGAAGATTTGCTAAAAGAGGGCAGGAAGGGGACAACTGTACCCCAGTTGAAACGCATGGCTGTTGAATCACAGGAAGCTGAGGTCGTAGGTGGTTGAAGGGTGATGTCAAAGTTTTGCTCACAGAGATAAAATTTCTCATCACTGAATCCCAAATAACCAGGTAACTCTCTACACCAAACCATTTTTACTGCTTATGTTTTTTTTCTCCCCAGAATTCACCACATAAATGTCCCTATCCTCCTAACCTGAGTAGGTACAACAGAAGATACTTTTTTCTTCATGATAAAAATTGTCTCTCCATATATTTGACTGTAAATATTTGTTCGTCTATAACAACGATGTTGCACTGGGGAGGGAATTTATTCCCGGGTGAAAATGCGCTGGACTGGGGTTTCTAATGCAGTGGCATTTTTACTGGTTTGTTTACCTGACTGCCACACCATCACGTTGTCACTAACTGCTCTTATCCCGCTTCAGCAAATTACTTCCCTTTCTAATTTGCGGCTATGGGAGAAATGGGATTTTGAGCTGCACTAAAGTATTGTCGAATGAAAGGGAAGAAGAGCTCTCACTAGACCACCAATTATTTTTTTCTATGAATAAAGTGCATCGTGGCTTTAAAACCTGTATTTTTGGCTACTCATTGACAGTCTTGATTCTTTCTGAGTTGAATTCCAGAAGGGCAAGCTGTTGGATAATAGATCACTGGGACTGAAGTGAGGCCACCATAGGTCATGTGTCTCTTTTACGAAGTTCGTGTTTTAGAGAGCAGGCTCTATCAGTAATCTGTTATAGAAAGACACCGGCATGTGTCACCACCGAAGCCTACCTGTGATAGCCTGCCAAGTTAAAAATAAAACACAGAATGATGTGATCATAAGAATGATCCGGTTTTTGTTTTGAACAAAAATTCTATATTGATACATATTTTGGAAGTTTTTATCATGGAGTTTTTGCTAGAAAAAATAGTCACTATTGCTAGGAGTTAGGAAAGCTAAAGGAGGATATTTTTAGTTTAGATTTTGTTACCTTTGGAATTTTGATTTCTAACTTTCCAGAATTGTTGTTCAGGAACATAGACTATACTTTGATGCTAATTATATAACATCTACTGAGACATTTCATGAATCACATATGGTCAACTACTGACTAATTCTGTGAATGCTGGAAAGGGGTGTATATTCACTAATTTCTGGCTATAGGGTTCAATATACATATACTTCTAGATCAAGCTTGTTAACTGTGTTATTTAAGTCACCTACAAGTTATTTATATTTTACTAACCTTTTATCTGTGTGACCCATTAAATGTTGAGTTGTATCAATCTTTCACTATGATGATGCATGTGTAAATGGCTGCTTATAATTTCCTTACTGTCTTATTTTATGTATTTTTGAAGCTGTATAGTTTAATATATACAGACAAGTTTAGAATTACTATATGTTTCTGATGAATTGTACCGTTAGTTATGTAATGATCTTTTTTATTCCTAATAAGGTTTTTGCTTTAGTTTTTAAGGACTATTTTTATTTAATATGAGCAAAGCTGTACCAGCCTCCTTTCGATTAGTATTTGTCTACTCTATCTTTAGCCAATCCTTTATTTTCAACTCATTTATATACTATATACTTATGTTTCAGATATACTTCTTTTAAACTTTATACAGTCAGAATGTAAAAGAAAATTAACTGCATTTATTATGATTACTCGTATCTGTAGGTTTGTTTCTAGCATATTATTTTGACATTCCTAATTGCCCTGTTTACTATATGCTTCCTCCATACAGAGGGTTTTTCTCTATCCTCTATTTGCTTGGGTGCTATACATTCATTCCAGTTTTTATTATTTTACTGGCTATCCTGATAACATTCAACAAGACACACTTGACTTTAGATTTCGGGGCAGTAACACTCCTTCCTCCAGGGTGGCACATGGCCTGCAGGAGGCTTTCAATCTGATCCTTTCTGAAGGACGCCATTTAGAAGTCCCTTCAGGGAGGCTCTGTTGATAATAAGCACCCTCCCTTTTTGATCAATCTCATAATGCCTTATTTTCTACCTTGTTTTAAAATGAAATTCAGGCAGGTACAGAATTCTAGACGGAGTCACTTCTGCCCAGCACTGGGAAGATATCCGTGGTACTCCAGCTCCTTGTGATTTTCTTAGGTCGGGGCGTCTGCCTACCCGGGAAGAGCAGTCTCTGCGGCAACTTTACCTTTTCTGATTCCCATTTAAGATCTCTCACTTGATATTCCGTAATTTTACTACTGCATGTCTACGGGTAGACTTCTTTTTCTTCTTTGCTTGAGGTTTATTAGGGCTTCCAGAACCTGGGGCTTCATCTCATAAATCTGAGGACAATTCCAAGCCATGTGCCCCATTTTCGTTATTTTCTTCTCCTGCAAGTCTCACTCGAGGTATTTAAACTTTTCCCGTTCCCTTATAGCTCTTCATTTCATTCATGTTTCCCATCTACTTCTAGCGACAAAATACACGCAGCATCTGAGAAGCACTTCCTTGCCTCTATCTTTTAGTTTACTAATTCCCTGTGAATTGGCTGTGTCTCATCAGCCCCTTACCACTGAGTTTCTTGTTTGGTACTTTTAAAGCTTTTTCTGGTCTTTGGATAGTATACTTCTGATTTATGTTTTTCATTTTATCTTTCTTAACCAGTTTAGGTACATATTTTTTCTTTCCTCCATATTTGCAGTCCTGGGGGCATGGTGTGCAGTTTCTCCGCATGTTATTTCTGCTTAGTCTCTCGGAGGTTAGTGTCTCCATGCACCTGGCAGCCTTGGTTGGTTGGAGAAAGGCTCATGTCTTATGCCAGAAAAGATCCTGCTGGACATGGACTGAGGCATGTTCCTCTGCAGAGATTTGTATTTGCTTCTGCTAGGGGACTCGTGGTGTTACCTACCGGCGATGGAAATGTTGATGTCTCGACGTGTAGTACATTCAAAAACAAGAGTGAGCAGGCCTGTGGCTACATATCGTTCAGGAAGCCCACTTTCTACACCCAGCCCCACCAAGCACACACACCACTCGGGTAGGAGACAGCTATGTTTTTTCGCTTGTTTCGTTTCCTTCTTGTCTGGTGGTGGGATATTTTATATTTAGTCTACCCTTTCATTAAAGGCGTGTCCCCTTAGAGTAGTGTTTCTCAAACTACTGCCAAGTCCCATTAGCAGTGAAATCGATTCGGTGCTGTGGTTCTCTGCCTTGGCTATCCATTGGAATCACCCAGGGAGTTTTTAAAACCCTGACTCCCAGGTTACAGCCCAAAACCAATTAATTCAGAGTCACAGAGGATGGGATCGGCAATGTATGTTTGTATAGCTCCCGGATGACCTGAAAGTCCAGGCAAGACTGAGACCCGCCATGATGACCGGCAGTTTGTAGGAAGACAGAATGGAATACAATATAACAGACGGTGCTTCAACAGTGATCCTCAGAACTGTGCCTGTTGCTACAAAATCTGCTGCTGGGTGCTCGTACGGATGTATCATGTTCCGGTATAAATAATATGCTTTGCTACGGTTTTCCCTTTTTAAAAAACCTAGGCAAATTAAAGCTCCTGTTTGCCATGATTAGAGTAGCTGCAGCCTGAGAGCCGCCTGCCCTTGCCTGCTTCCTGGCACCTGTGCATTTTGTGTGTGGGGTTTCCCTGACTTTCTGGCAGGGCCAGCTCTGCAGTTCCATTTTCTCCGGCTCCTCCGGGTGTTTTGTAAAAGGTAACCAGGATATCAAATTTCCCATATTGCTGAATATGGAATTCCAGACTTCTTTAAATGCTTCTGTTTCCTCTGAAGTTTATTTGAAAACAGGCACTATCATGTCTAAATTAATTTTACACTTAAAATGTGTTGTAATTATACTCTATTGATACTAATATATTCTACCAAGACAGCACAGAAAGTTATTAAGCAAGCCTTTCTGATAAGCCCACTAAAGCATTAAGGTTGTAAATGTGCGTGCGCACACACACAAATTCTTTAAGACAGAGGCTTTGAAAGAGATTCTTAAAGTTTGGGGCTTTGAAGTTTTCATTGCCCAGTTCACAAGAGCAACAGTTTTCAGGCAGGAAAATAAGAGAAAACAGGCAGAGCTCAAGGAGAGAAACCAGGGCAGAATTTCTTTTTGGCCAGTTGCTAAGATAAGATGACCAGTGAGCAAAGTGATGACATGCCCAGGACAGGAGAAGCATCACAGAGACCGTGTTTATTGCTGTTGTTGTTGTTGGCATGGCTAAGCTAGCCACTGGGAACACTTGGGCACCTGAGATTAGGGGTTCTAGCTGTTAAGCCCTTTTTCTATCCCATCCCAAAGACATCAAAAGATGCAACAAAAATATTTTTCTAATAATGCCATGTCCCATCTCTGGAATTTAATACTTTCTCCTAATCTTAATCCTCCCAAATGCCACTGACCCGGCTAAACCTCTACCCAGCCACATGGAGTAATGGGAATTAGTCCATGGGGAAGTTTGTGCAAGCCAGACTGGTGCTAAGCAATCTCCCTATATGTTACCATCGTGGCACTACCACATTTTAATCCGTGAACACAGTAAGTGTGTTCTCTGAGAATCATTATGTTCAGAACTGTCACACCCAGAGCACAACACTGAAACTGGGCAGATTGCTGGCAGTCTGTTTTCTCTCTCTCCGAGGCAGTAAACAGCTGCACAGATGCTTTAGAAACACTAAGAAGGAGATAAAGGTGAAATGAAATAAATTAACAGGCTGACTGAGGTAAGGTGGGGCCTTGTGTTTTGTTTTGGCTCAACTGGTCAACATATGTTACTGTGCCTACAGAATTAGATGATAATCTTTTGGGAGAGAGAAAAAAGCAAGAGAAACGTAACTAGAGAACAAGGAATGTTTAGTAAAGAAAAGTAATGGAGAGATAAAACTTTGGAGAGGAAAAGATATTTTACTGCTCAACCAGACAGTATTACACCTCAAACATTACCAGACATTGCTTGTTTGGCCCTGTCCCCCTCCCCCACACATACTCTCCCAGACTCACAGCTTGCCACGCTCCTGGGAGGACAGAAATCTGCTTACACGAGGAAGCCTACAAGAATGTTGGTTCTTTAATTTCAAATTGTACTACAGGACCACAACTGGTGGAAAAACCATCACATTCATCATCAAGGATTTGAATTATGTTAACACTTTCAGTAGTTTCCAAATCTTAACAGTTTTTCTCTTCTACTTTTATCTCTTTCTATCTTTAATCTGAACGGAAGTTATCTGTTATAAAAGAATTAACAGATTTTGCAGAACATTGTTTAGTTTACTGTAGCTCCTGAGTCTTCGCTACAGAAAGCAGCTAGATTAAATTAGCTCCCCCCACACACTGTATTAGAGAGCCAGTGCAGTAATATTACTTCAATTCGAATTTTTAATTTAATCTTTATTGTAGTTTTTTCAATTAGAATTTATATGATTTTAATAAATAACACCTACCTTCATCCACATCCTCACTCCCTCTTTCTCTCCCAGTGTCCCCTTTTCTCCCTCTTTCCAGCAGATTCCGTTTTCAATTCCTAGGCTGCTCTTCCATTGTTCTGGGAAGAAGTCCATTCAATTCTGTGTACTAAATTTATTATGTTTTAAATTACCTCTTGTAGGATTCTTACAGATTCACTATATAACAACAATTCTATAGTTTTTGTGCCAATTTTTCTTCTGGATAGCTTTCTTTGGATGAAAGGTTTAAAGTTCAACTTTTCTTACACAACACATGCACACACACACACACAATTTTATAAACATTAAATAACTAACCACCAACAAACAAATACATAAATCTGTGCTGTTCAATATGGTAATCACTAGCCAAAAGTACTCACTTAAATTTAATAAAAATTACATAAAATTTTAAAATCTTTTCCTCAATAATGCCAGACACATTGCAAAGGCTCAGTAACCACACATAACTAGCAGTTCACATTGAAGAGTACAAAAAACAGAGCCATCCCTGGGGACAGCTCTACTGAACACCATTGTTTTAAAATATCTATGGAATATGGAAAGAACACTGGAAAGCTGAAATGCGTGATTCATTGCATCTTTTTTCCTTTCATGTTTACATGTCTTCATTTAACCAAATGAAAAATCGATAGCCAGGGCTTTCATTAAATGTCGACATTAGATGCAGTCCAAAAGATGGAAAGACAAAGAACCAGGAGAATGAAAAGCAAACGACTCTCAAGTGTGTGTGCGTCCAGGTGGAGTTCCAGAATACGCATCCAGGCAAAAGCCAGGCCTCTCTACGCTGACTTCGTGGGGCTGATTTTCTAAGGTCTTAGCCAATTAATCACATTACATACAAGTAAACCCAAGACTGTTCAATTTAAGGCATGCTCTGCTGCCCTAATTTAATGATGGTTTAATGGTTCCATAAGAAGAGAATCACCCGAACTGTCTATTACTACATCCACACATTCAAGTCCAAAACAGTGTATGATTGACTATCTCAAGTTTGATAGAAAGCTATTCCCAAATCTATTATACCTATGAAACACCCAAAACCTAAAAAAAATGCAAAACCCAATGCAAATATTATAACCATTTTGAGATTTAAAACCTAAGCTGATAGAGCCTTTTCTGAAGGGCATTTCCTTATTTTTAAGTTAGAGGATGATGAGCTGCAGGGTGGCATTTTATTTTCACCGACGATGAGATGACCTTGACTGTTCCTTTAGAAACAAGACATGTGAAATGCAGCTTTTCAAGCACATGCAATCAGATGAAAATGAACACGCTACACTGCTAACCAGTTCCAGGTTTTCAGAGATAGAAACCCATACCTGGGGGAAAACGACGACTAGCAGACCTTAAGGCAGTCCTTACGAAGAAGCTTAAAAATAAAAGTAAAATAAAAATTCAAGTGCTCATTAATCATCTCGTAAAAGAACTGTGCTTTCTTGAAACTAATCCAAAATAAAGATGATATCTTGTAGAAGGAATGACTAAACTTTGCCTTTCTATTCATGTATTGTACAAATTTAAAATTACAGACTTTAAAATGATTATCATCTAATATTCCATTTTATTCTTAAAGGTGTGGAAGGCAAGCCTTAAGTGGGAAGAATCGAAAAAGCCTGTTAATAAATATAATTATAAACATCTAAAATAAAATGAAATCCTGGGGTAAAAAAGAAAGGATGAAATTCTGTGGTGCTTATACTTGGTTCTTCGATAACATGAAACGTTATTTTCTTCTTTCAAAAGAAAATTTTGTCAAGAGTTAGACATACGCCCACACAATGGAATATTATGCAGTAATTAAAAGTAAAGCTTCGAGACTTCTGGGTTCTAGTTTGACATGTAAGGAGCATGGAAGTTGTCATTCCCATCCTCACAACAAGAAAAACTAAAAATCGACAACTCTTCTTAGATGCAGCAGAGAATTGAAACCATAGGACAAAAGAGTCCCCTGAAAACTAGAGACAGAGGCAGGCACAGAAAGGTAAAGCTTACCCAGCACAAAAACTGCTCAGAAACCAGCCCAGGTAGGAATTCTTAAAGGCTAATCGACGGAGTACTGGAGACTGAGCAGGAATTAGCTGGGGAAAGGAAAACTCCTGGAGGTCTGAGCCTGGGGTGGGGGTGGCTTCACCCTTTTGTGAGTTTCACCTCCAGGAGCTGGATAAGGACGTTAGGGGCAAGATCACAGAAAAATCCCATTCTGCTTCCAGAATAGAGCAGGGAAAAACAACCATCTTATAATAAGCCCAGAGCAGTTCGTTCCCTCTGACAGTAGCCTGCTCCCATCGAAACTATTTCGGCAGAGCCTAGCCAACTGGGGAAAGGGAAATGCTGGCTGGAGCTCTTCCAAAGTCTGATGGGGGGAAGGAAATTAACAGGACTCCAGCTCCCCCGGCCTTCCTGTCTCACCTACGGGGGGATATACCTGAGAAGGCCTTGGGAAGATGACAGACAGGGACATGAACTCAATGACTGAGACCTAATCATAGGATGCAGAATGCTCACCCCCACCCCACATCAACAGGGCTCCTGCATTGTAACAGAGGGTCGCAACTAAGCTGCTTACCTCAGTTACTTTTACTCAGTATCCTATGACTGGCTTTCAAACTAATAACAGCAATCTAATTATACAGACATACATACAGAAAGGCAAAAAAAACACAAAACCCCACAAAAGAACACCCCACCAAAATTTGAAGAGATGAAGCAAGCAACATCCAGATTCAGATACGGAAGGGATATTAGAGTGAAAAGCATGTTAAACAGTAGGGAAAGAGTGACGGACCAAAACAATACAGTCCTTGCAGTCAGAGAGCTCACAGTCTGTTGGGAGAGACAGCAAAGCCGACGGTCATACAAATAACCCTATACAACTCACCCTTGAACAACACAGGTTTGAACTGCAGGAGTCCACTTACATGCAGACTTTTGTCAATAAATACACAGTTGGCCCTTCATATCCCTGGATTCCCTAGCTGCAGACTCCACCAGCCATAGGTTGAAAACAGTATTTTCAGTCCATGGTTGGGGATCTGAGGATGTGGGTGGCCAACTGTAAGGATTATGGTACACCATTTTGCGTTGGGTTGGCAAAGAAGTTCGTTTAGTTTTTTTCTGTATAATGGCTCTAGTAGTGCTTAGTTGGCTTTAACTTCATTCCAAACAATTTCGTTAGATTGTATTGTGACAGCTGTCATAGCAGTGTGTATTTAAAAAAAAACACACATCTAAACTGGGGAATTTTTGTGCAGCCATTTTAATATTGATGGAAGAAGACATGCAACATTTTCAGCATATTATGCTTTATTACTTCAAGAAAGGTAAAAATCCAACTGAAACACACAAAAAAATTTTGTGCAGTGTATTGGGAAAGTGCTGTGACTGCTGGAATGTGTCAAAAGTGGTCTGCGAAGTTTCTTGGTACTCCTGACATTTTAGCCAAATAATTCTTTGCTGTGCGGCTGTCTTATGCATTGGAAGGCGTTTTAGCAGCACCCCTGGCCTCTACCCACTAGAAGCCAATAGTGGGAGATAGCCAACATACTCAAAATATCCAAATCAATAAAGTTATAGGTGAAAATGAATAATATGTCTTTCATTTTATGGAAAAAAATGTAATGGACCTTTCGGCCAACCCAATATAAGGAACTTGAACATCCACAGATTTGGTATCTATAGGGGGTCCTGTAACCGATCTCCTTCAGATATCTAGAAAAACTATAGTTAAGTTTTGGGGGATTCAAAATTTACATGCAGATTAACTCCTGTGTTGTTCAAGAGTCAACTGCAGTTGAAAAGTGAAATGAATACTTTCAAGAAATGTCCCAGGAGCCCACCATGGGACCTAATTTAGATGAGGAGCTAGAGTAGGGTTTTAATAAGGCCAAGTAACATAACTTGGAGGAAGTGACATTAAAATCTAAATAATGAGTTGGGGTTAATCTTGTGAAGAGATGGATGAAAAAACATGTATGAGAATGTTCATCAGAGTATGGCTTCAGCGTCCATCACTGGGAGAAAAGTACGGTAAATGCATGCAATGGGCTTCTATACAGCACTAGAATTAATAAGCTTGATTTGCAAACACAACATAGATGAATCCCAAAACAGTACTGGGAAGGAAAAAGAAAATGAGTAAGATCTATCAACACAATACCATTAATAAAAATTAAAAACACATGCACCCAAAGAAAACACTGTATAGCTTTTAAAGATAGACGTATCTCAAAACATACAGCAGACCCTTAAACAGCAGGGTTAGGACTGCCAACCAGTGATCCCCTGTACAGTGGAAAGTCCAGCTTTAACTATTGACTCCCCAAAAATTTAACTACAAGTCATCCCTCAGTATTCATGGGGCATTGGCTGAAGGATCTCCGGGCATACCAAAATTTGTGATGCTCAATTCCCTTATAGAAAATGGCATAGAAAAATGCATACATACCTAGATTACCAACCACAGATCTAAAATACTGTTTTTGATATGTGGCTGGTTGAATCCACGGATGTGAAACCTGGGGATACGGAGTGCCAACTGCACATTTATTGAAAAAAATCTGCATATAAGTGCACCCATGTAGTTCAAACCCATGTTGTTCAAGGGTCAACTGTACTTAATAAAACTGAATGGGCTTTTTTGAGGAGCCCAAAGAAACAAAAGGCTTCTGTGGTATTTACAGAGATACAGTTGGGGAGGGGAGGGGAGTGTGGCTAAAGATGAAGCTGCAGCAGGAAGCACAGTGCATCCTAAAGGCCTTATAGACAGCTTCGCATTCTATCCTAGTTACAGTCCTCAAAAACGAAAAGCCAAAAAGCTGAAATAGAATTTTAAAAAATATATTAGGAAAGACTGAAGTATTAACCATGATTATATCTGGGTAAATTTTTAGGTGCTCTTTTTAAAATTTTACCTATGTTTTTAAAATACTTTTATATTAAAAACACATTGTTCTAAAGTGTTCAAAGTGTTCAAAACTAGTATTTCATAGGTTCAAGGAACAGAATTATAATTATATTTTAGGAAATATCAATTATTCCATGAGGAAAATATGTTGCAAATAAGTCTGAAAAAACTAATACGTCCCTTTAATGGATGTAGTGGATTCATTTCATGCTGTCTCTTTAAAGTGCTTATTACTTTATATTTGTTATTAAAAGACATTCTTTTATTATACTAATGAGAAAATCCCCATAAAACTGAGATAGTAAAGTGAAAAACCATAGTATAACAAAATTACTTTGTAAAATTGAGGCTGAATACAGATAAAAGAGCGATCATCTTTTCATTGAGTAAATATGAAAGATATAAAGAAACATAGGAGGAAAGGAGAATCATTGACCAGCCCTTAAGTGTACCTAAATGAACATGGTTTATTCCTAACTTGCGACAGAATTGGGCCCGAGGTATTACATTAGCTCTTCTTTATCTTCGCATGCATATATTGCCCTTTCATAAAAGCAAAGGCCCATTATGATGTGTCTCAATTTCTGAAATAGCACTTTTAAGTTAATACTACTAAATTATCTAGACATGTCTATGATGGATTCAGTCTGTTACGGTACAATGCTAACTAGGCCAAAAGCCATCATTAAAAGATTAAACAGAATAAAACACTTAAGTATCCAAAGGCCTATAGGTCATTTAGGCCATTCCCCACTTCATTAATAAGGTTATTTCTTAGCATTCTAAACCAATCTTCAAATATTTTCAAGAAAGAGACATCAGCGGAAGACCTCATTTACTGAAAGCTGTGAGGAAATATTCCAGGAAAAATCAGCATATACAAGAAATATTTTTCTAGCCCTGGCCGGTTAGCTCCATTGGCTGGGGCACTGCCCTAATATACCAAGGTTGTGGGTTCAATCCCCAGTCAGGGCACATACAAGAGTTAACCAATGAATGCACAAATAAATGAAACAATAGGTCGGTGTCTCTATTTCTCTCTCCCTTCCTCTTTATCTGTCTAAATTTTTAAAAAATATTTTTCTGCCCTGGCTGGTGTGGCTCAGTGGATTGAGTGCCAGTCTATGAATGAAAGGTCGCTGGTTCGATTCCCAGTCAGGGCACACACCTAGGTCGCGGGCCAGGTCCCCAGTCAGAGGCATGAAAAAGGCAATCGATCGATGTATCTCTCGCACACTGATGTTTCTCTCCCTTCCCATCTCTCTGAAATTAAATAAGTAAAAAAGTTAAAAAAATTTTTTTTTCTATAGTGCTTTTATAGCCATTGAAGTAAAACAGCTACAGAGGACAGAATCTACAATCCCTGAGACCAATATTAACATTATTTAGACTCTAGTAACAAAAGTGGGATGGGTTTGATAGGAATTTACAAGCCAAAAAAATACCTGAATAGGTGCTTGGATGGACCTTGTCACCTGTAATCCACCATCCCCACCACTTGGACAATCCACACATTGGCCAATCCACACATTGACCAATCCTGCTTGCCCTCCATCCTGCCCTACTTAATGTCTCTCTCCCTTTCTCTGCTTCTCCGGTGCAGTCTGAGCACTCCCACTGCAGCCATGTGTCAATTTTGTTGTTATTATTAATTAGAAAACATTTCAAAGAAATAGCAAGATTAAGAAAGTGCTTAGTGAGCAGCAAAGAAGAAACCTTGGTGACCTAGAATTCTGGGGATGTTCAAGACTATGTGTGTCTGGAAAAAGATCAAAAGTAAAAAGGAAACAAGTGAGGGAAACATGGTTATGTGCAGTGGCAAAACAGAGATCACTTCCAGATCTGGAAGGTGACAGGCAACACATATATTCTCACTTGGTTCATTTAGAAGGACCCATGACAAGTTTCCTACCCCACAATGAGCAAACTTCTCTTGTAGTTTTTGAAATGTGAAACTTATCTTTTCTCTAAAAGTCTTACAGGGCTTCAACACTAGGAAAGATTCAGAAAGTTAATTTTGTATAGTTCTACTAGAGAGTACACCTACACATTATACATGGGTAGTAGTAATTCTATATCTATATAAATATTTTTAATTCTTTTATTTATGTTTATTAATTATAAGTGTGACTAGAAAGCTATGCTTATCAATTAAAAGTGTAACTCTAGAAGGCAATAACGATATCCATATGTAAAATAATGCACTGAAATATGATAATCATTTTTGTTTCTAAATATAAATAAATAAAAAATTGAATTAAAAAATTAAAATGAAAGATTATTTTCCCTGGAAGTTAGGGCCAAAAATGTGGCTGTGCATTATATATGGCAAATTATAGTAAAACTCTTGCATTTGTATACACTAATAATGAACTACTAGAAAGATAAATTATACAATTTCATCAAAAAGAATAAAATACATAGGTATAAATTTAACCAAGGAAATAAAAAACTTGTGTTGAAAACTACAAGACATTAATGAAAGAAACTGAAGAAAATACAAATCAATAGAAAGATGTTCCATACTTAAGGACTGGAAGAATCAATATTGTTAAAATGTCCATACTACCCAAAGAAATTTACAGATTTGGTGTCATTCCTATCAAAATTCCAATGGCATTTTTTACAGAAATAGAAAAAAATCTTCAAATTTGTATAGAACCACAAAAGACCCCAAACAGCCAACACAGCCTTGAGAAGAAGAACAAAGCTGGAGGCATCACACTCCCTGGTTTCAAACTATATTACAAAGCTATAGTAATCAAAACAGTATGCCATTGGCATAAAAACAGACATATAGATCAATGGAACAAAACAGAGAACCCAGAAACACACCCATGCATATTATGGCCAATTTTTTTTATAACAAAGAAGGCAAGAATGTACAATGGGGAAAAGACAGTCTCTTCAATAACCGATGCTGGGAAAACTGGGCAGCAACACACAAAAGAATAAAACTCAATCACTATCTTATACTATCCACAAAACATAACTCGAAATGAATTAAAGATGTGAAGGTAAGACCTGAAGCCACAACCTCCTAAAGGAAAATGTGGCACGAAGCTCCCTGATGTAGGACTTAGCAATAACTTTTACATCTGACAGCAAAAGAAAAAGCAACAAACTAAAATTCAACAAATGGGCCCACATGAGAATAAAAAGCTCTGCGAACCAAGTGAAATCATCAATCAAATAAAAAGACAAGCTACTGAATGGGAGAAGATATTTGCAAATCATATGTCTGATAAGGGGCTAATATCCAAAATATAAAAAGAACTCATATAATTCAACTACAAAGAAAACGAATTTAATATAAATACAGGCATAAGATCTTAATAGATATTTTTCTAAAGAAGATACACAGATGGTCAACAGGTACATAAAAATGCTCAATATAATTAATCATCAGAGAAAAAAAATCAAAACCAAAATGAGATATCACTTCATGCCTATTAGAATGGCAATTTTCAAAAAAACAAGAAATAACAAATGTTGGTAAGGAGGTGAAAAAAAGAGAACCCTGTGTATTGTTGGGGGGAATGTAAACTGGTGCACCCACTATGGAAAACAGTGTGGGAGCTTCTCAAAAATTAAAGACAGAGCTACCATATGACTCAATAGTCACACTCTGGGTGCTCATCTGGTGAAATCCAAAACACTAACGTGTAAAGATATAGGCATCCGCATGCTCATTGCAGCATTACTCATGATAGCCAGGCATGGAAACAACCTAAGTATCCCTTGACGGATGAACAGATAAAGAAATTATAAAACATATATATAATGAAATATTATTCAGCCATAACAGAACAAAACGTTGTTGTTTGTGACAACAGGGATTAACCTTGAGGGCATAATGTTATGTTAAACAAGTCTGACAGGGAAATACAAATATTGTATAAACTCTTTTATATGTGAAACCAAAAAATACCAAAACAAAACAAGAAACAACCTTAAAAAAGATCCCCCAAAGCAGGCTAAGAGAGATTGATAGCTGCCAGAGATGGGGGATTGGGGACTGAGAGGATGGGGTAAAAAAAAAAAAAAAAAGACTGATAAATCGTATACTATTCAAGGGTCAACTTAATGAGTAGCAATGCAACATAATTTTTTTGCATAAAATAAAATCAAATCTAAGATACCTTAAAAAATTTAAAAATACTACAAAGTAGAAAAAAATATTTAGGAGAAAATTTAGGAAAGGAAGTGTAAAGTACATACACTGAAAAATACAAAAATGTTCATAGAAATTAAGGAAGATTTAAATAAATAGAAAGATAAACCATCTCCATGAATCAGAGATCTTAATCTTGTTAAAATAGAAAATACTTCCTAAATCAATCTACAGATTAAATGCAATCCCTATCAAAATGTCATCTGGCTTCTCTGTAGACACTGATAAACTAATCCTCAAATTCATACGGGATGCAAAGGGCTCAAAATACCCAACATTTTCCTGAAAGAGAGGAACAGCCATAAAACTCCTACAAGAAAACATAGGCAGTAAATGTTTGAACATCACTCTTAGTCATATTTTGGGGGGATATGTCTCCTCAGGCAAAGGAGCCAAAAGAAAAAAAAATAAACAAACAGAATTATATCAAACTAAAAAGATTTTCCATCACAAAGAAAACCGTCGACAAAATGAAAAGATATCCTACTGGATGGAAGAACATATTTGTTAATTATATATATCCAGTAAGAGGCTAATATCCAAAATTTATAAAGAGCTCATACAATTCAACGCCAAAAACCCAAGCAATCCTATTAAAAACTGGTCAGAGGACTGAACAGACGTTTCTCCAAACAGGATAGACAGATGGCCAGTAGACATATAAAAAGATGCTCAGTGTCACTAATAATCAGAGAAATGCAAATTAAAGCCACAATGAGATATCCTTGCACCTGTCAATCATCAATAATTCAACAAACAAGTCTTAAGCCAGAATGTGGATAAAAGGAAACACTTGTGCACTGTTGCTAGCATTGTAAATTGGTGCAGCCACTATGAAAAACAATTAGAGGTTCCTCAAACAATTAAAAATAGAACTGCCATATGATCCAACAATTGCACTTCTGGGTATTTATCTAAAGAAATCCAAAATAGTAATTCCAAAAGATAGGTGGATCCCTTTGTTCACTGTAGCATTACTTATAATAGTCAAGATATGGAGGCATCATAAGTGCCCATCAATAGAAGAATGGATAGAAAAGATGTGGTACATATATACACAATGGAATATTACTTGTCCATAAAAAATGAAATCTAAGGGGAGAAAAAAATGAGACAACTGTAATAGCATAATCAATAAAATATACCAAAAAAAAAAAAAGAGAGAGAGAAATCTTACCATTTGGGACAACGCAGATGAACCTAGAGGGTAATATGCTAAGTGAAATAAGTGACAGGAAACAATAAATAGCGTATTATTTTACTTACATGTAGAATCTAAAAAACAAAACAAATGAACAAACAAAACAGAAACAAACTCACAGATACAGAGAACAAACTGATTGTTGCCAGGTAGGAGCAGGGGAGGACTGGAGAGCTGGATGAAAAAGGTGAAAGGATTAAGAAGTACAAATTTAGAGTTACAAAATATACAAAATACAGGAATATAAAATATAGCATAAGGGAATATAGTCAATAATACTGTAATAACTAAGTAATTTGCCAGGTTGGTAGGAAGCTTATTGAGCGATCATTTCTTAAGTTATAGAAATAGCTAACCACTATACTACACGTCTGAAACTAATAAAATACTGAATGTCAACTGTAACTGAAAAAGAAAAAGAGGAAGAGCATTGTAGACGCCATTTCCAATTTCAAAACTTACCATGAAGCAACGTAACGAAGACAAAATGGTACTGAAGTAGGAATAGACATAGAGATCAATGGAACAGAGTCCAGGAGAAGCCTATACACACATCCACGGCCAATGGATTTTCGACAAGGGTGCCAAAGTATGCCATGGAGAAAAGGGCAATTTTTCAACAGGTGTCCTGAGACAACTGAATAGCCACTTGTATAGGAATGAACTTGACTCACATACCGGACATAAAAATTAACTTGAAACTGGGTGAAGATCTAAATGTATGAACTAATACTATACAACTCTTAGAAGAAAGCTTTGGTAGATAGCCTCAAATTTAGTAATGGTTTCTTAGATATGACATCAAAAACATGGGCAGCAAAAGAAAAAATACATAAACTGGGCATTATTAAAAACTTCTGTGCTTCAAAGTACTATCGAGAAAGTGAAATGACAACCCACACAAGGAGAGACGATATTTACAAATCACGTATCTGCTATCATTGGCTGATAAGGAAATGCAAATAAAAACCGCAATGAGATACCCATTCACAAGAAATTGAAAAAAATTCAAACCCTTATACACTCCTGGTGGAAATGTAAAATGGTGCAGCCACTTTGGAAAACTGTCTGCAAGCTCCTTGAACGAGTAATCATAGAATTTCCACATAATCCAGCAATTCTACTCGCAGGGATATAGCCAAAAGACTTGCAAATGTATGCCCACACAAAAATTTGCATTAATAGCAGTATTTTTCATACTAGCCAAAAATCGGGAACAATCCCAATGTTTATCAACTGACAGATGAATAAACAAAATGCGGTATATCTATACAATGAAATATTATAGGGCCATAAAAAAGAATGAAGTACTGATATATGCTACGAGTACTGACACATATGAATTACACCTCGATAAAGCTATTATTTAAAAAATTAATTAACTGAAATGCACATAGTTCAGCAATAAAGACTGTCATTACCGTGACTCATGGGCATGAGTCAGAGCAATGAGAAAGGATGTAGAATTAAATCACACAGTCAGGGAAGTAGTGGCAATAAAGTCTAAAAGTTGAAAAAAATTTGCAAAAGAATCAGGTGAAGAAAGGACATGAAGGTAAGACTTGGAAATAAGAATCAGTTTCATCTGAGGAAGGTAGCCTGAGTCCTCTCTTTACAGCAACTAGAATGAAAGGAACAGCTTGGGTGAATCTTCTGATCAGATGAGCAGAGACTCTACATCCTATGACCAACCTCAGTGAGCAGCTGGGTCAGTGTTTCAGCCTGCCTGCGAGACAAGAACTCCCCGAAAGGCTGGTTGAATATTTAAATACTAACTAGGCTTAAAATTTAATAAAAATAATGCTGCATGTCAACACTTCGGTATGGTATTTAGGTTAAGTTTAGTAATAATCTATTTTTTCTACTACAGCTATGATTGTATGCTGAGATGTTAAGTCACCTGATTAAGTTTGTGAAACAGTGTTAGAATGTTTAAGTGAATTTGATTTGCTATAAGCTTAGTTTATTAGATTAATAAGAGCAATTTAAGTGTTTGAGAAGTTTGGCTTATATTGTAAATGTTTCTTGTCAGGCATTTGAAATGCCTAAAAAAGAAAAAGGAATATATTAAAATATAACAGAACTTAAAGTGAAGGCAACTTAATTAACCAAATTTGTAAATAAGACTTTAAGAATTGAGTCTGATAAACTTGAATTGACCATTAATAAAAGAAACAGTAAAGCTGCCTTACTGTTTATATAAAGCTGTTTTACTGTTTACTGTTTATAAAGTTCAATAGTACATTGAACTTTACTATTGAACTTTATAAGTTGAGCCCAAACTCTTAAGGGAAGCTAGGTTTTAAATATGTAATGTTAAATAGATCTATTAAAAATGTATAACCTAAATAACATATAGTTTTCTAATATAAAAAAAGGCTCCATTCAGACTTTCATGAAAATACTAATCTTTACATAAATGTCTTTAAACTCCTGCCCTTTGTGATAGCATGGATGGAACCAGAAAGCATTATGCTAAGTGAAATAAGCCAGGCAGTGAAAGACAAACACCTTATGATCTCACCTATAAGTGGAAGCTAATTGACAAAACAAACAGGCAAGCAAAACAGAACCAGAGACATGGAAATAAAGAACAAACTGACGGCGACCAGAGGGGAGCGGGAGGAGGATAACGGGGGAAAGAAAGGGAAGGTCAAGTCAAGGAACATGGATAAAGGACCCATGGACAAAGACAAGGTGGGTGGGGGTGGGGAGGATTGAATATGGGAGGTGGGAGGTGGGGGGTGGGTAGGGCAGGGGAGAGAAATAGGGGAAAAAAGGTGACAACTATAATTGAACAACAATAAAAAAGTCTTTAAACAACAAAACGATACTTTTATAAATACAGAGTAACACTGGCAGAATTCACTCATCCCATAAATGTTCTGTGGTATACACTATGTGCCAAGCAGTGTTCTAGGTGCTAAGGAAACAGCAGTAACTGGAAGAAATCAAGTCCCTGCCCACATGGATTTACATTCTATGAGGATAGATAGGCAATAACAAGCACATATTTCTATATTAGATAATATTTCTAAAATATATTTATTTGTATCACAAAATAGCGGGGAGCAGAATAGCATACTGCCTTAGAGCATGGATTCTGAAGCCAGGCAGCTGCACCCCGACTCCGGCTCCAATATGGAAGAGCCACCTGATCTCGATAAGCGACGTAACCTCTGGGTGCCTCAGTTCCTTCATTTCTAAAATGGGGATAATAATTACCCTAAGAGCGACCCTATAGCATTATTAAGAAGGTGAATGAATGAATATTTATAAAGCACTTAGAACATTGCAGGTACCCAGAAAGTACTAAAAGATATTTTGTTATGGAAAAAGTCAGGCAGTAAGTGCTATGCAGGAAAAGAGGTCAGAGTAGGTGGACAGTGCAGCATCTAGGAAGGGAGAAGGAACCATTTTTAAATCATGTTGTCAAGACCCACCTCCCTAAAGAGAGGCCATCTGACCCAGCGGCTATCTGTTGTAAGGAAGAGCCCGTGCAAAACCGGAGGGCATTCAGGGAGTGCCAAGGCCCACGGAGAGGCCGGATGGATGGGTGTGAGGAAGAGTAGGAGGCTCGGTGTGGAGAAGTAGCCAGAGGCAGCTCATGGAAAGGCTTTTGGGTTTGTTCAAGTGTGATCAAAGTCACCGAAGGGTTGATTAGGAAAGCTATATGATCTTGATTACATTTTGTAGTCCTCACCCAAGGACATGTGTATTGATTTTTTTAGAGAGAGAGGAAGGGAGGGAGGAAGGAAAGGAGAGAGACAGGCAGATGTTTGCCTCCCATATGCATCCCAACTGGGCACCAACCTGGCAACGAACCCACAACCTTTTTGGTGTATGGGACGATATTCTAACCAACAGAGCCACTCAGCTGGGCCCAGACTGGATGACATTTTTAAAGGATCTCTGGTTGCTGGGGGGAGGATCTGACCACAGGGGCAACAGTGAGCCCAGGGAGCCCAGATAGAAGGCAGCTGCAGGTAATTCTTCAAGACCTACTTTCCCTTAAGAATGAGAAATGGGGGCTGGCCTGGACCAGAGTGGCAGCAGTGAGGAGGTGCTGGGAAGGGGACGGATGCACAATATAACTTTGATGGGAGAGCCAACAGGATCTGCAGGTGGGATCTTTTTTGACAGTTGAGAGAGCTATGGTCCTTAGATCAGCAGCGTCAGTATCACCTGGGAGCCTGTAAGAAATGCAGAATCTCAGGCCCCATGCCCAGCCTACTGAATTGAAATTGCACTTTAACAAGATCCCAGGGGACTTCCCTGCACAGGCAAGGTTGAGAAGCACTAATCTAGGGTAGCACCAGGGGAGTGTGGGTATGTGAGGTAAAATAGAGGACGAGGACAAGAAGCTTACAGACCTTGGAGTCCAGGGCGATGGATGTGCTAAGTGTGTTCTGAAAGCATCTGGAATGATGACTGAAATGGTGGGAAAGTCAGTAAATATGCAAAGTGCCACGTGGAGTGGCCAAGAGGAGAGTAGAGAATTGGTAACAGGAGGTGCATCTACAACACATGTTGCAAAAGTGCTGGGTCCTTTAAGGAGCAGAGACAGAGGGCATTGGTCTGCGAGCCGAAACCCGGAGCCTTGAGGACACCAGCAGCAGCTCCAGCAAGGAGGTAACTGAGGTGTGTAAGTGAAAACAGCCACCACCTGAGAACGCTTCCAGAAGACCTGTGTCCTCAGAGGCAGCCCGTTTAGGTTACTGAACGTAACACCAACACACCACCCGACCCACAGCTGTTGAGTTGCCAAATGCATCAAAAGGGAAGAGGGTTTTGTTTCTTTAAGTTCTCTTGATAATTCAAACATAGTATGCAAATACCTGAATCTCTAAACATGAAATGTGTTAAAAGTATGCAACAGTTTATCTAAATAATGTGCTTCTGGATATATCATAATATATGCATACAACTTCAAAGGCACTGGTAAGAGTCTTTTTAAGTTGTTAACTAAAGATGACAAAGTCTTTACATAATAAATCTAAAAGATCTTATTTTAATAAACCTTTTCATGGCATTTTTAAAATATCAACTTATTGAATCTTCATAACATCCCTATTAAGTAGGAACATTTTGACCCCCCTTTACAGGTGAGTAATCAGAGGCACAGAATTTAGGTTAGATGCACAAGAGCTCACAGCTGGTAGTCAGTGGAGCTGGAATTCAAAGCCTCAAGCTCCAGGGTCTATGCTACAACCACTATGCTGCCCCCGTTCAACTCAATATATAAAATTGCTTTCAAAAAAAAAGGAAAAATCAGAGACCATTGGACATAAGAAACCAAAGCAAATTGTGTTTACTTTCAAAATAGGCTTATCCCAACTTCCTTCCAGGCTGATGAGAAATCAATCTTATATTTAAAGAGCCGTAGAGAAGGCCACGTCATTACTTCCCTTGATAATAGCTGATTGCAGTATCGAATGCCGCTCACTGCCAAGGTACTTACTCTCCATACACTTAACCTGGAACATTGCTGTTGCAATTTAAACACATTTTCCCTTTGCAGTTCTCTGAAGACCAGCCTGCTAGGCTCTGAAAATTTAAATCCTTTCCATTTCAGGGATATCCCCCCTCTCTCCTTTTTTCCTTTAACATCCTAGAAATTTCCATGCTGAATCATTACATTTATTAAACTAAGTCCAAAATGCATTAACAGTGATTCCTCACTAACCTCTTCTTAACTTGGAACATCAGAAGTCAGGAACATCAAAGATGTTTGGCGGAGTGTCCTTATGTGACTTGAATGGAAAATACCTCTGTGGTGAGGCTTTGAGGACAAGCACGTGTCACCAAGGAGATGTGCTGTACTTGGGTCTCACTCTTGGTAAACACAACCCAGAGCTTCTGGCTTAATATTATGCATATACAGGACCCAAAACTGCAATGCTGCTCTTACAAAGAGCCTCAAACTGTGTCACTACCTAGCAAAAAAGGATATTCAGAGTTATCACAAGAATTCAATGATAAGAATTCAGTAACTTCTACATTTAGGTGCATTAAATGTCTCAAGTGCTGAGAACTAATGAATTACCAGGAGGAGGCAGATATGGGCAATGATCTGCCTATGCGGGTTTAACCTATGACAATGACATAGGCCTTAAATTTACAATGTCATATCTTTCAGAATCCCTGGAATTCCTTTAAATATATATTATATATATATATACATAAATATATATATATATACACACACACATACAAATATGTGTGTGTGCGTGTGTATACATAAAAACTCCACCTTGGCTGTCGCAGAAATAAGTAAAGCAAATTTAGCACATGCACCAGTACAGAACACTCATCTGAACAATGCAACAGCCCATTTAGAAACAGAGAGCTTACGCTTCCCCAGAGCCTCCACTAACATTTGCACCTAACACCTAATCCGCAGTCCCTAAAGCCTGCACTGCAGACCCCTACCAGTCAACTAACAAATTCAGCTAGGATGTGTGAAATGCATAGTGGTCTTTGGGGTCAGTTAGGGTGGGTCCAGGTAACCAAGTGAGGGTGCCTCAACTTTCAGAACCTCAGACTTTCCAGCTGCAATTTGAGCATAATCTGTATTTCTCAACTTTTCCACATCAGCCCCGCTAAGAAGCTTTTTTTTTTTTTTTAACCTCCGCACCCCACATATTTTCATACCACAGGATACTACGGATCAGATTTTATATTTTATGTATATTTAAATTTTATACATAAATGGTAAAATTTGTTCCTTCCCCCAAGAACCAGTGTTCACCCCCTTGAAGGTTGTATCTTCCCTATTTAGACTGTGCGGGATACTGATGTCTACTTTCCAGGGTGGCTCAGCAAAGGGCTAATAAGCATGACTAGGCGCCAGGCAGCAGGCAGAGCACAGACTGTTATCTCACGAAGCTCACATCTTAGTAGTTTATCTAAATATATGCAAGCCTCCCTGAGAAGAGGGAAACTGTTACTCTTTATCATAATGCATCATTAGGTTGCAGATTGCTAGATTGGACTAAATAACGTCAATGAATCAACAAAACTTAATCACTGTACTGAAGATACATCTCTAGAGCACCTACTGTCAGCCTCCAAATCACCCTGGAGCACAAAGCACAGAATTTGAGCTGAGAGGGGCTGCACTGGTTAGTCCAACTCCTTCATTTTGCAAAGGAGTAAATTGGATCCATTTTTGATGTGTATATTTTTAACCCCAGTTCATAGGAAGGAGGCTCTCAATACAGCTACAAGCACATTTGGGTATTGACAGGCAGTACAGCTAAAATCCTAATAAAAATGTTTATATCCTTTTTAGTTTGTGAAACTTTAATAAAAGAAAGGCAAAACGTTAAGTGCTTTAACTTGATAACATAATTCCAGATTAATTCTTAAAAACTCCTTTATGTGAATTATTTAATGCAAAAGAGACTGGTATATGTTTAGAAGTATCCATGAAACAAGCTTTCCTAATTTTTTCATTTCTCCTAATTTCTGGACTTTTCAATGAAGTTTTGGAATCACCAAAGCTAAGGAGACTAAAGCTCACATAGAGTCATACACGATTATGTCATGGGCATAACTGAAGGCAATGCCATGCTCTCCATTTCTCCCTGCAAATCAGACTTCAGGGTTAGTTCGTCCTGACTGACAATAATAAGAAAATTGTTTTCCAACTATTTTAGGAAGACAAACTATTTGCTAATTTTGGTAGAGGCTGAATGAGGACACTGAGATTCATCCTCCAAGCCCTGCAAATTTTTCCCTCCTCATGTGAGAGAAAGCAAAGCTGTGCCCTGAGGAGCCAACAGGCAGAGTCTATTGCTACTAGAACAGTGAAGAGTGAAGGTACAGAGTAGGAAAGGGACCCTGTGATAGGGCTGAAGCAGGTGCTATTGCTGGAGAGAAAGTACAACCTGCCCTGGAACTCGTCTCTTCAAGTTGCCAGCCTGTGTAAGCAGTAGGGGCAGGAAGAGAATGACAAGTGCTCCTGAACTGTGACAGTTGCCTAATGATACACGGGTATCAGTTTTCTCTGAGTTCCCACACCACTGGAGGATAGTTCAACCCTGCACCTATTCACGTGTGCCCCCCCCCTCCATTCAGCTGTCCGTTGCAATGTTTTCAAGAATAAATGTTTTACCATTAGTTTTTCTACTTTGTGACACCAGCTGTGCTGGCAGTGAGGTGACCTCGAGCAGAAACCATGTGCTCATCAGGCAGATAAGAGGCTACAATGAAAGGGCCACCAACTCTTGGAGAGGCTGGAGGAGAACGAGGCATCAGCATTTGTCCCTTCAATTGCTTCCTTACTCAGTCCTCGCCTCTGTGGCACTCAAATGTTCCCAGCGCTAGGTATGGGCACAATTTTTGTTTATGTGTTTTTGAATGCATTTCAAAACCTTAAATTCCGTGAGGCACCTGCCTCACCCCTCTTATGCAGCCTCAGAAGAGCTTATCATTCTCTAAGCCACTATCCAGCTCATTCTGCTGACTTGTCAGCTATTTATGGAACAGTTACAGTGTGCCCAGCACTGGGCTGGGCCGCTGACTCATCTACACAGGAGTCTGCAGAACGCAGGCAACCTGTCACTGTTCTTAACCAAGACCTGGAGTGGAGCCTAGCATGGTGCAGTGGACAGATGGATAAACAAAACAATGTGTGAAAGAGAAAGGAGTCTGCTTTAGACAGCTTGTGATCTGGTGGATCCAACGCAAATAGTCTAAGTAGTATATGTAATCCCAGGTAGAAGTGAGGAGAGGTGCTTAAGTAGGTTAGAAATAAAAGTATTTTAGAAGCTCTTAAGAGAGAAACACAAGGCGTCTTCAAATCTATATTCAAATTGTCTTTCATTGTAAATATTTCATTAAACTACTCCAAACATCATCAAACAGAAGCAACCCCATATTTTTATCAAGTAAACTCTGTGGCCATTAACCAAAGCGTCAGCATGATTCTCACTTCTTCTTCTAACAGATCCAGCAGGGCGGGGAGGTGAGGAGGTGTTACCTAGAAACTCAGGTTTAGCCAGCCCATCAGGCACTAAAATTGTTTTTGTTTTGGACCTATTACTCTGAAGGAATTTCAGTATATTTAAAAATAGAGTAAGTTGGTCCAAGGAAATAGGCTTTTGCAGGAGTCGGTAAGGGCGTCATTTGACGTTCCAAGGGTGGCTGGAATGACACTTTGTGAGGTTGACAGGATTCGAGAATTAAATTAATAGTTTGACAGGTCGCCTTGAAAATCCCTTCCATCCCTAAACTCCGAAAACCCTGCCACTGACGTGTAGACGTGTGCAGTTTATGACTGGCTGCAGGTCCCGCAGAACTGGGAATCTCACTTGCGGAAGGAGCAGAGTATATCAGCTTCTAGCTGCATTTCCCTAGCAGTTGTCATGTGAATCTGAAGTTGCTATATTGTGAGATTTATGTGGAGTTTTCGACATTTAAAAGCAGAACAGTTAAGCTCCTTATTCATACCAAGGCCTTGGGTAGAACAGAATATAATATCTTTCCTTTACTGACTTTAGACCATCACGTCTTTACCAAGCTTGTTTTGCATACAAAACTTTACCTTCCATTTCACAGAAACCAAAGGTCATCTGATGAGAGTTCCCTTAACTTCCTTTTCTTTGAATCTTAACCTATTTTCCCCTCCTCCTCTTTTCCCATCTTTTAAGATAAAGATGGTACCCCCGACCCCCACCCCGACATGGCCGGCTTGCCTTAATGACCTGATTCTCTTCTTTCAACACCTTTCTGGCATCTCCAAAATAATACATCCCTCATTGTTCCCTCTTCAACTCCCTCCTTCTATATTCAGTGTATCTTTAAGACCCTACAACCTTCGCTGTATCATATAAGTTAAAGTCTCCGATTCCTCTTTGAAGCCTCCTCTCTGACTGCCCCCTGCCCCGAGAGGGCACAACTCTCTCGGTTCCTGGCATGTGGAAGGATCATCCCTTAGTCCAGGCTCCTCTCCTCTGGTCTAGATCTGTGATAGCCTCTTAGCTGGATTTCCCGTTCCCAGATGCCCTTTACAACAACGCTGCCAGGGACTTCCTTTGAAAGTACCGGCGGCCTTTACATTACTCCTGTGCCTAAAATCCTTCAGGCCCCGTCCAGTGCGTGGAGCAGAGTTTCTGAAAGTGTGGGATTGGCCGTGGCACAGGCCAGAGTGTTTAGGAGGTATGTGAGATCAACTTCACTAGCACAGAGACTCAAAATTAAAAAAAAAAACAATTCGTATTTTAGTCATTTATTTTCATTTTGACCTTCTTTTGATCCTCCCGGTACATTTAAGAGAGAATATAAGTTTAGTGCTAGTAAGTCAAGAGCAACGCCTATCCATTTGCTGACCTCCCGCTGTAGCCCAACAGCTCAGCTCAGGGCCGTAGAAAGGGAACAAGGTCAAATTAGAATTTAAAAACAGTGTTGGGTTTCTGGGTTTATTTAGAGCAGGTAACACAGGTTTATTATTTACCATAATGATAGTAATCTCCTTTTAAAATGAAGGTATTCAAGAAAAACAAATGTCAATTCATATAAGTTCTAAGGGAAAACAATGCAGGCGACACAAACATCATGAGGGAGGCACTGGGCACAGGCCTGCAGACTAAAACCCACACACCTACCTGCCCTGCACCTCAGCACCAATGCAGCTGCCCTCCGACCACAGCCCTCCCTCTTAAATCCTTCGCTGTGGACACAGCTGCCCCCGGGCCCTGCCCTGCACTTGCCCTCCTCCATGACCCTTACATGGCCGCTTCTTCCTCAGTCGGCACCAGACTTCCTCACTTTGTGGCCTTTTGAAATTCGAAGTCCCAAATCAAGTGTGTTCTTCTCTATTCTTCTTCTCTATTTAAAAGCCTAGTCATCCCCTAAGCTTTTAAATTATGATTTAAGGATTCGTGTGCTTGTCCCTCAGCTATGGTGTCTATCTTATTCTCGCTCGTGTCATTGTTTTTTACACACTTACCCTACTGTATCCCAAGTTCTTAGAGGTCAAAAATATACCATTTTTTATATTTATGCTGCCTACAACCAAGTAGAAATGCATACACACATACACACACACACACACACACACACACACACACACACAGAGTACATGAGATAATGGGTGGGAATTTTCTATCTCATCTCATTGTCTACTCTAGGACCCATTTGTAGCATTTATTTTTCTCTTGATCGATGAGTATCTTTAGAAATAGACCTTAATATACTTTTTTCTCTTAATAAATTAGTATCTTTAGAAGTAGGTCTTAATGTAATTAAAAACAACTCTAACTTACTGAGTAGAAAACAACTTAGGAAACCCTTTCTAAGTCTCTGAAGAGGTTAGAGTTTTGTCTCCTCATTTAAACTCATGTGATTCAGTATTTTTGCTGTCCCCTTTTTTTAGGGGGGTGGGAGTGGTATGTGTGGGGAGCTGCATTTCAATATAATTAGGTCTGAGGACTTGAGGACAGGACCTTAAAAATTAGCCAAACACTCAGAGTTAACCACGGATTCTCTTACTCAACAATTACTGGCTGCTGGCTTTGCTCCAGGGTTCCTGCGAGGGGCGCACGGAGAGTCAAAGCCACCACCCCGCCCTGGAGGAGCCAAGCTCTGAATCAGTTACAGAGTTCTCCCTGCAAATGGGGACTAGTGCCTTGTTTCTTTGCTTCAGGTGATACTCAGCTGACAATTAATGAATGTACTGAACACCGGCTTTGAGCCAGCTCACGTGCTGGGTCCCGGGGTCAAGTGTATTTCTCTGTTTTTATTTGCCACAATATATGATTTGTGACATTTACCTCCTGAGACAGTACCTGACCAATCAACAGTAACAAGCCCCAAAACTCATCAAACTGTGTATTCTAACAGTTGTAAAAGTGCTAATCATTAGCCAGGCAAAATGCCAACTGACCTTCGTATAACAGAATTCCCCCTCTGAGCAGTTCCAGTCAAACTTGTGTCAGCTCTCTCTGAGTCTCTGCCCATGGTCTGGTCTATGAGGTGCTATGTTTGCTCAGAGAAAGTAGCTTAGAGCTGCGCCCCAAGCAAACTCCAGGGGACAATGTGGTCAGACTTACCGGCTCGGCCTCATCACCACATGTCCTTGATGATAAGAAGGATTTGACCTCCCACATTTTATATGTAACAACACTGTATCTACCACTTAAATTTTATATATAGGTATATGGACTGTCCAGCCATTCCCAGTCCTCACTGTTTTTATAGAAGACTAAGACATGTCTAAATAATCTCCTTGCTATGGAGATGCCACCTTGAGCAGCGTAAGTTCTCTTTCTGAGTCACATTTTTCCCTTGTGCCTAGCGGTGATTTTAGAAAAGATGAATCAGCAGAATGGTTTTAGTAGAATACCAATGACTAAATACTGATAATGAAAAGCTGGGAAACCTAAGGGTGGTTCAAACATGGTGCTTCCTTTCAAAGCACACTAAGAAGATTAATTTCAATTTAAATAAAAGCAAGCAAATTACAGATATATTCTTTTAAAATGTAAGTTACCATAACAAGGCTTAACCCACATGTTGGCTTTCTTCATTTCTTTTTTCACGATTTCACCTAAATATGTTGGTTCACTAGTAACCATCACTCAGGATTTCTTCTTTTGGAACAAAGACAATCTATAAAAAGCAAATGTAATATACGCTTAAACAAGAACATCCAAGGCTTTGTGCAAATAGACTGCAAAGTGGTTAAGACAATTTAAGGCTGTATTGGAAAGGTACAAAAATCTGCAGCATTCAAAAAATAAACTTGTTTTGAGATAAAAGCACATTGTAATTTTTAGTCACATCCCACCTAACTGTCTTAAGTATGAAAAGTGTGGCCATCAGAAACATTAGGGAAAGGAGAGGAACATTGTTTTTATGGAGCTTGAAAACTGCTATGAAATTGTAGTCCTTTGGGGTCGGAGTGGGCCTAGCAAGAATGAGACAGATCTACAGCCAGTCTAAAGGGGCAGATGGAATAAAGAATTGAAGAGGGACGAAGCTGTGATGTGACAATAATATAAAATTCTTACCAAGCAAAAATGCCATTAAAGCTCTGGATCTCCTATAAAACATGTTCTGAAAATGCTTTCTTAAAGTAATACAAATAATGTTATCAACAACCATGATACTGTCCCAGACTGGTACATTAGCCAAACGATAGCTTCTCCCTTTGCACTCTTCTGAGGAACATTATGTTTATGGAAAAGGTAGTAATGTTGAAGAGAAGCAGCAAAAAAACCCCCAAAAAACAAAAACCAAAAGCAAAAAAAAAAAACAAAACAAAACACCAAACCAAAACAAAACCTCACAAAGGACTTATTAGAGATGCATACAAGAAAATCAAACGGGAATCATTTTAATCCATCGCTGGTCAATTTCTGCTATATTAAGTGACATAAGCCGACTTGCTAGAAACAGTCCTGCATTTGGAAGCAGAGACCGCAGGACAAAGACAATCATGGTGTTTTATAATGAAACTCCATTATATAACAGCAACAAAGATTATTTTACCCTTAGAAATGCCAACAATAAGCAGCATGAAGCCACTGGTTTCCCCATAGCTCAGTTACATGTTGTGGAGAACAACACAGCAAGAAGACTTTAGATTATTTTCCTAGTTAAAGGAAAGTCATTCTGCCAATGCTCAATGATTACTTTTTGGAGGTTTCAATTCTAAATCCATCCCGAAATCTGCGTACTTCTCCACTACTTCCGGATTAGATTTCTTAATGTTTCAGTGTTTCTACTGATGTTACTGAAGGTCAGTGAGGTCAAAACCCTGGAGACTAGATCTCTCAATAGATCAGAGCACTTCTTTTGTATCTTGCTGCATTATTTTTAGGTGGACAGAGAAGGTTATGTTTGTTTAACATATATTCAAAATGGATTATACCAGCATTTAGCTAGTACTAGACTGTATGACACTTGGACCTATCACTTAAGCCAATGTCAATGATAGATTCTTGGTCACCAAAAGTAGTTTCTGGGTAGTCTTAAATATATTATAATGACTATTTGAAAAAGAAAAAAGAACTCCTTATTTAAGCTGTGATAAATATCGATTCATTGTCTGAAACTCAAAATGAAATTAGAAAAATGTTTTATAATTCATAATATCACACTGTGCTTGAAACAAATTTGACAAAAGTAATGTTACTTAAAGTAAACTTGTTCCATAAAATGATAGATACATATTTTAGACTTTGCAGACCACATGGTTTCATTCACAATAATTTAAAAAAGTAAAGGTTATTCCTAGCTCATGAGCTGTCCAAAAACAAACAGTGGGCCAAGCTAGGCTCATGGGCCGTAGCCTGAGAACCCTTGCTTTAACTGGAAAGACTATTTTCATTCCCTCCATTCTCCCTCGTATTTGCCCCTAAAAAAATGATTACTAAGATGCACCGATTAAGACAAAGACTAAAGCAGGTAAAGGAAAGGGCCATGAACAAAAGTCTTATGTTATCTTTCAGGTAGTCTATGTGGATCCCTTCAAAGCTGTGGTTAGTTAAAGATATTATTGCGTGAGAAGTTAAACCTGGTGGCTTAAAACCCATGATGCCTTTTCCCTTTTCTCCTGTGGCGGGGACTCTCAGCGGCCCTGAGGACCATGGTGAGCAGCGCTTGCCGTGTGCATTTCTGACAGAGGCAAGGCTGCTGGGCTTATTCCCTATTACTGTTAATGAGGCTTTCAGGAAGCACCCATGACATTAAACACACCACAGGACCTAAGGTGATGCCAGAGGGACAACAGCAGTGATTTCAGAACACGGGAAGTTTTGTGAAAAAAGATGGAATGCTGCTTTAGGGGTACTCACCCGGTGGCACGTTGCTCTGTGCTGTGGAGCTGTCACTAATGTCATCTCAGGGTGGGGTTCCCTCCACCCGCTCTTTGCTAATCCCAGTCAGTGACTGTAGCCATGCAGATGCTGAGAGCCCACAAAGCAACACCCAAGACAAAAGACCCAGAAGGTCTGTCCGAAGCCTGTGTGCTCCAGCAGAGTAAATGAAAGTCCTTCTACACTGAACACTGAGAAGGGTTTCAGGCAGCACTGCGCTACCCTGTCATGTTTCCGTGAGGCCTGGCGCCGGTCGGGCCACACTGAATGAAGGCTTCCGGTTTTCTAGGCCGATGTGCCTGTGGTCCTCAAAAGCTCAGCCAGTGCTATTTTCACCCCAGGTTCAAAGAAATTTTAAATTAACAGAGAGCTCCTCATTAACCTTTGTTAACTTACTAAATAGCAAAACTCTAGTTACTTGCAAATAAACTAGTTCCTAGAAATAAAAAAGACATAAGAATTTTTTCCACATTTATCATACATTACATATTCCCACTAGTCACATTCCTTAAAGTGACTCTTACAGGGTTGAACTCTAACATATGAAGTCACTCATGAAGTGTTACTAATCAGCCTTCTGTTGTTCTGACCGATGGGTACATATCTGTGCAGAAGTATTTATCCCACAAGTCCTACTACAGCCATGGTGGTTGGTGTTACTTTTGACCTGGTAGAATTAGATAACTTGTAAGGTCATATCTGACCCAGATATTAAAGGGCTCTGGGCCATGAGGATCAAGATGTACGAGATACGGTCTTCATCCATGAGAAGCTGGTTCAGGTGGGGCTCTCGTACCTCCATTTGCACAGAGTGTAGAACACCACAGGCACTCAAAAAGCACCTGTAAGCTGGTGAGGGAACTTATCCCCCAGCCTAACCAGGACCAGATATAAGTTCTGAGCACATATGGCAGTGATTAATGACTACAGTATTCTTCCTGGTTCTTCTTCAAGACCACACCAAACCTGCCATCATGGCACCTTAATTTCTCTCACCATCCAACCGTTCATCATCATCCACCTAATCAGAACACATGCCCATCACGACAAATACCCATGACTTGGCAGGGCTGAAAGAACTGGGTCCAGGTAATACAGTAGGTGAATGATGGATGAGAAGAGAAACAAGTTATCAGGATGTCAAAAATGGGGACTCTTTAAACAGGAATACAAAACCTGACAGAGTGGCCTCTCACTGCAAATTTACACTCCCATGCTTCTTAAAACTCTTTTTTTTTTTTTTAAATCACTATACTAAGTGGTAGAGAGCACAGTAGGTAAACTACAATAACAACGGCAGTAAATCTAAGAATACCCATACCTTTCCAGAAATACAGGAAGTCAGAAATTCTAAAGGTTGGCTACCACTAACCCAAGTTAAATTACTGACCAAAGTTGCTCTTTCTGTACTAAGTAAATGCTTCACTTTGTAAAGCCATAAAACTACACTCAAAATAATAATAAGTGGAGATTCAGGGCAATTCTCTGTAAACACCTAGTAAAGCCCCAGTTTTGTTCGAAAACAGAGAACTTATGATCACCAATATATTCAATCACCCGAAATGTTAAGAACCATTTCTTCACATTTAAAGAGCTACCAAATTTAACTTTTCACTATGATCACTGACAAGAGACTTCCTACAAATGCGCTTGATCTGAACACATTGCACCTTACTTTGTGGTTTTCATATTTACAGACCATGATTCTTGCATGAAGTTTTATAAGTGGTTCTATAGCCCAACATTAAATACCACAAAGTCTACAAAAAATTATTCTTTAAATTCAATTTTCATTGTATTTTTTCCCATTATCATTTAGTTCCCTTATACCCCATCCCCCCCGCACTCATCACACTGTTCTCCATGTCCATGAGTCCTTTTTCCTTTTTGCTCAGTCCCTCCCACGCCTCACCTACCCCGACCACTACCTGTCAGCCCGCTCTCCATCTATGAGTCTGTCCCCATTTTTCTTGTTAGTTCAGTTTGTTCATTAGATTCCTCATACGAGTGAAATCATATGGTATTTGTCTTTCTCTGACTGGCAAAAACTTATTTTTAAATTGCATCTTCTGTTAGAATAGTAAACACAATTCCATAAATGAAAATTGTATTGTACATGTTATATAACACAGAAAGCTTTCAGAACACTAAATCTATGAGAGGAGACCTGGAAGCAATGATATTAGGCAGTCGTCACTCAAAAATCTTTGCCCCCGAGCCACTGTGGAACACTGAATGTCAAATGTCAATTGCCACATCTTTGTGGGTTGTGCTATGATATCCTGTCAGTCAAGCAACAACTACCTGGTCAGGTGGCCCATGGCTAGATTATTACTCTTCCAAAGTCATGAGTGTGGACTGTCGTAAAATCTAGCAAGGTCACACAAAAGGGCGGGGGGAGCTTAGTTTTTAACAATCTTTATCTACATACCTAAAATGGAGTCAGCTATGTTACAAATGTTTGCCCTTGGTCATGATGAAAGCTGTGGATCAATAAAAACAAATTATTGCCTCAACTGGGAAAAAAACCCCAGAAAACCCAAAACCCTGAATCTTAAATATCCCCATTGGAGGCAAGTCAGGAACATGTCCTCTGGATGTCCTTTTTCATAGGTACTACAAATATAAAAGCAATGCAAGAACTAGAAAGATATTTCTCCCTTGCTCCCTTCTCTCTTCCCTGTTACTAGAAAATGTGATCTATCCATATATATGATGACAATGTTGTCAAGGTTGTGATAAAACTGGAACGCTTATATATTGCTGATTTCTGGTGGGAATGTAAAGTGGTGCAGCCACTTCTACATTCTACATAAACATGAAAATATATGTTCATACAGAGACTTCTGTGTGAATGTTCACCATGATCCTATTCAAAGCGGCCTCTAACAGGAAGCCTTCTAAGTGTCTATCAACTGGTGAATGGATGAACAGAATGTGGTATATCCTTACAACAGAATACTATTCATCAAAAAAGGGAACAGACTATGATACGTACTACGACACGACGTACACCAAATATTTAAGCTAAGTAATAGAAGCCAGGTGCAAAACTATATATTATCTAATTCCTTTTTTATGAAAGGCTCAGGAAAGCAAATCTATGGAGACAGATACATTAGTCGTCACCCAGGAATGAAGGGAGCAGGGAGGCAACACAAATGGGACCGTGGGATCTCCTGGGGGTGATGGAGCTGTTTAAAACTCAACAGAGGTGACGGCGGCACAGCTGTAAATATTTACTAGCACCTATTCGATTATACACTTAACACATGTACATAACTTATGCCTCAATAAAATTGTTTTAAAAACTCATAACAATGACAAGTTTCCTCTTTCCTTTTACGCTTTAGCCAAAAATTATGGTGAAAATTCAGGTAAAGGTTTTTATGCCTTTATTTATTCATCAAGCATTTATAGAAAAATAAACATGACACCACGCTAGGTCCGACTATCTGATGATTGGGTCTTGTCCAATATCCCTAGGATCTGGCAGTGACCAGACTGTTTATTAATCCACGGGTTTTTGAATCAGGGACTCAACAGGGCTGGAACTGGCCAAGTGGGAGAGTTCAAGGACTGACACCACCCTCCTCGGGGCCTCAAAGAGCATCAGTGGACCGGATATGGCCCTACGAGGCTACTGGCCGTGGAGAAGCTGGTGATCCTGCCGTCCCGCGGGAGTCAAGCCGAGCAGTCTTCCTTGACAAATAGTAGGTGCTCTGCACCCCAACACCAGCTCTAGGGGGCAATTCTAAAATGCACCTCACTCCCTAATGAATTCCCATAAGATTAAGCAAGCCCATCCATATGTACTAAAGTTATAAAAATTTAATATTAGAATAGAAGGCAGGCGTGTCCAAGCTCTATGTATGTTCCAAATGTGTAAATTTTATTGCATGAAAAGATACTTTTCTCATCTGAAATTTCTTTTGTTATTTTAATGCTCTTTTTCAATAAGGTAACATTAAAAATAATGGGTGTAAACTTTAAAGAAAGAGAAAACCCTGCAGGCAAGTAGGAAAAATCTGAGTTTTCTCCAAGTCGTATGTATGTCTAAGAAATGTATTAATTTTCTTGAAGACAAAATGTTAGGGCACTGACATTAGACTTTATGTTCTTAGTTTTTTATCTGAAAGCATGGTTCTGATACTAAATTGCATGAGAACAGTGCACAAGATTGTACACACACACCCTGTCTAATGTACTATATAAATGATCAAAGGGGTTTTCCAAAGTTGGAAAGCACTCCAAAGCTATATTCTATAAAGTCTATATACTGCGTGGGTGTCAGGATGGGGAGGACTAATGAACTGACCATAAGAACAGTGAGGCTGAATTTCTGAGCTGTCCGGCTTCTCATCTTTTCCGCTTGAATATAATCACTCCTGGTATTTTCAAACAGCACTCTTCAAACCAAGATCTCAAAGCATCTTGCCAACAAATATTAATCCCATTGTTCTCTCAGGAGGTAGGCAAAAAAAAAAAAAAAAAAAACCCCCCCCCCCACACACACAAATCATATCCACATAGAAATGAAGAGAAAATTGAGCTTAAGACAGCATTGGCTTTTCTTTCCATCAGATTTCAATAACCAATTTATCTGGAAAACATATACTGAGCATTAATGCTTTGCAAGTCACAGATGCATCCCGAATGCTTTCAAACTGTGACTTTTATATCTTGAAAGAGCCCATTTCAAAGTTGTGACTCATTTATGAGCCTGAAAATGCTATATCTGAATGTATGAATCAGACCCTGGAAGTATTCGTTTACAAAGTATTACATTACCATCAACCACAAGTTACAAATCCATTGATGAAATGCTTAGAGTTTACTTAGCAACAGCTGAAACCTGAAGCGGTGAGAACTAATCCAGTTATTCAGCATATACTATAATAAACAAGGTACCAGCAGGATGTGTCCCTAGCACTGCAAAGCATGCTTTAAGACTACTTTCACAGCTATTGAAGAAACTTAATCATGAGTAACATGTTTCAACTTAAAATAAATCAAAGGGAAATAACGCATTTCTGATGGTCAGGGATTGAACAAGAGTAGGCCTCCATATGAGCCTTCTAAAAAATAAAATAAAATCATGGCTGGCAAATCGAGAAAACTAGTGTTTGAAAGTGTAGCTGCTCATTTCCTATTCGCCTATACAATTCTTTATTGGATCCTCTATAAATAATAAAAAATAAAAATAAATGAAAGGAACAAATGAGAATTTCAGAGCCCACCTATTTCTCTCTCCTTGCAAAAATAGTTTCTGTCATATAAAAAACAAAAAACAAACTAAAGCTTTGCAATGAGAAACTTGAAAATTAGAACACAGATCCTTTATGCATTCTAAACCGTTTATCACACGCTGAAACTTACAGCTCAGCTTTATTTGAAACCATGCTCTACATAGAGGAGAGCATAACGTACGATCTGACAGTAACGGATTTGCACCTAGCCACTAAAGGGTGACCACATCAATGCTGAATTAATTTCTTAGATGTAAACAACAACCATTCTCTATTTGGTCATATTGGTTCTCAGGAATAAGGGTATTCATTTTACCTTAGTATGCAGAAAATTGAGATTGAATATGGGCTCTTCAGGGTCCATATTCAATAGAAAGTGGAACCCCAAATCATATATCCTCTATAAATTGGTGCTACAAGAATAGAAACCCATGTAGTTACAAAATAGGATATTCTCATCTTTCAAGGGCTTTCCTTACCAACTTCTTCAGAATACATTACTGGTGTCAGAAGACACAGCCAATCCTTGTGTTAACAACAGCTATTTTATATGAAAGGTATGATGAATAAGGTTTTATTATGGACTATTATGTGACTGTTACACTTCACAATATTCTATTTTATAATAAAGTAAGTTTCAAGTGCATTTCAGAAATCATCTTCCAGGCAATTCCAAAAAGTGCAATGTCAAAGACTATTTGTGAGAGAGTTCAAACAACAGAGAAAAGTTCAGCTTGATTAGTGGAAGACACGAAATGCGATTTTAGGAAAGTGAGTAGTACATGCTAAACACAACTGAAACGCCAATCCTCGGGGTGTCTTCGATAATTTAAAAAAATAAATACCAGGTTTATTTTCATCTATCAGTTTTTAGTAATGAAAAAATTTATTCTTAATCCATCTAAAATGCAGTTTACATGATTAGAGTCTATTGCAAACAAGTTCCATTCGTTTCTTTCTCTAATGTTCCACTTTGAAAACAAGCAAACCATTCTTAAGTCAATTTTAGAACCATTTTTCTCTTAACTAATGCATACTAGTTACTGTATACTTAAATGCTCTTAGAGATAAAACAATGAGATAAATAGGAACAGTAAGTTTATTTAGCCACTCATGTCTTAACTAAATGAATCTTCTGGCAGTGACGGTGACAGCGCCTAGGATGTCTCATTTATTTGAGACCACTGCAACAGCTGCTTCTGCACTTGGTAACAGTGCCACCAGAGTCCCCAGCTCCCTTTCCTCCCCCTTCTTCTCTCCATCCCAAATTCACCCCCTCTTCCACATTAGGAAACTTGTCGGAAAAAAAGACTATGTTAAACAAAGAATTATTATTTTTTTAAATTCCCAAACTGTGTAGAAAGCTACGATCCTTTCCTATCACTGAAACTTCAGTATTGACGTATGTCTTTCCCAAAAGACATGCCAAATAAATGTCCTTTTCCCCTCCTGGATATTCCCAGTGCACAGTCTTTTAAAGGAAAAAAGACAAGAAAGAAAACGAAACACTTTTCTTTGTGTAACACAGCACTGGCCCGTGGTATTGAGTCCTGCCCCTTGCAAAACAGCTACTAACCTTCTCCTGAAATAGTGTCCAGTGATACACACTTTGGGTTGAACAGGCCTTCTTTACAGAACCAAAAGGTACAATTCTGGATGGGATAATTCCCAATTTTCAGGACCCCAAACTCTTGAATCCAGGCATGTGTTAAGACATAAAAGTTTCTGAAATTTCTACTGACAAATTTGATTAAATGCCTGGGCCTCGGTCCCCACGAACATGAGATCCTTTTACAGCATCGGGACACACTCCCTGGGCTGCTTCAGAAGAGGGTGCTCCTTGCGGGCCCCAAATCCACCTCAATCCAAGGACAGACTAGAACCAGAGAGAGAAGGGATACCGTGTCTGCTCAAGGGGCAGCCTCCTCCTGACAAATGTAGGCCACAGAAATAATGCCAAATACTTGCCGCCCTGCTTCCTCCGATCATTCACAAAGAGAGAGACAGACAGAGACAGAGAGAGACAGAGAGACAGAGAGACAGAGAGAGGAAGAGGTTTCAGGACTTACGGTAAATCAGAGGTGTATGATCTGCCAGGGAAAGTAATACCACCAGGAATAGATGCCTCCTTCATTAGACGAGAACCTTCCCCAGAAACCTCTAGATGTGCTGTGCTCAGTAGAAGGCGAGGGACCGGTTTGCAAAACAAACTTCTCTAGAAAACCATCTGCCTCTCTCCTCTTTCTCTCAAAAGCTCTCTCTTTTTAAAAATATTCTTAGACATTCTGATTAACTAAGAAGAAAATTTCTATCAAGCGTGCATCCCTCTTTAATATGAAGAGAATGCTTGCTTGCATAGACCAAAGATAGACCGGGTGGGGTTCATTCAAATCCTAATTCCAAACCAAAGAAATAAGAGTGGCTTGCTGTATGAAGTATTGCAAACTTCACATAACTGAGGGAGGGAGGGAGAGAGAGAGGGAAGGGGGAAAGTAAACTTCTAAGGAAGTATAAGATGTAGGTAACATCGTATTTAAAATCAGCTTTGTGAAAAGCAAAGAAAAATTTTTATATCTTTGTATTTTACAAGTTACAATATGGAGATTATGTGCAACAAAATGGAAAGTTTAATTTAAAAAAACAAAATGTGGAAAATCTTCTACTATCACAATGCTGGCTGTGAGTATTTTTCTTTTACATCTTTGTAAAATTGCAAAATGTTACCTCTGGAAGCAGGAGGCTTATCAATCCATTTCACTTGCAGAAAAAAAGGCAAGAAGAAGTTAGCTGACTGGCTGGAGGTCACTTGGCCTTTAAATTGTGCACCTGGGAGGAAATCCCAGTGTCCTAGTCCAAAGTCTGGCCTTTCTTCCTTTGCTACCACCTCACAGACATTTTCCCTTTTACATAACTGCTGGCTACACTCTCATTCTTGATAGGAAATGGGAAATTTTCACTCTGCCGTGTCTTCTATACAAACACAGGAATGATGTGTCACCTCGCAATCTGAGCATGTTAAAAAGCACACGTCCTTTGGGCTGCTAAGGTTTGGCACGGCTTGCCTTAGGCTTTCTGTATTTAGTGACGATGGGTTATGACAGCTAGGATGAACTGTCTTTGTAAAGAAAATAAAAGGCATATGCACAATTCTGAGGCTATTTTATTTAATCGGCCCTTGAGAAGCACGTGCACTAGGGACCACCGTATAGATGTTCACGTTGTTATGCTATGCTTTTACTCCCGTTGTTAGGGTGTTGTGCGTAACTTTTAATTAAGATAATCTTCATAAGCTAAACAGATATATCAACCAAAGTTTTCCACATTTATTCTTCAAACTTCATAGGTATACCTGCGTGAGAAAGAATCCTAAGCCTCCAAATACCATGATTGCTAGAAACAAAGCATTTCCATAAGGAGTCCACCTTTCTTTGAAAGGAAAACTGTAATCATTCAAATGCCATAGTTATGGAGAGAAGTGCTAAAAAAATAAAAAGGTTCAGATACATAATATTAAAAACTAGTCACTACAGAATTTCTGATAAAAGCAGGCAGAGCCAACAAACACACTGACCTCAGTTTCTTCCCTAGATCGCCATAAAACATAGTCATTTTAAAACGAACAAAAGCAAAAAACAAATGAAAAAGTGTAAACCTATTAGTGAGGCAGGAAAAGTTAGCATAGGGAACGGAGGGCCCAGGTTCTACCCCTCCCCTCCCCTTTTAGGTTAGAACACTTGTGATGTGACTTGTGGCTAGACGCCTATCCCCTTGCTGTGTCCCTCCAAATTTCAGGGGGTAAAAATAATAGCTGAGACGAACAAAAACCAGCCTCAGGCAGACTGACCTATTTCACACTTTTGAAGCTACTCCGCCCTCCAGGTCACCATGTCACCGTCAGGAGAGGAGGGACTGGGTGAGATGAGCTGCCCCTCCCCAGTGTCAGTGAACCTCCCGCATTGCCTGTCCCCTTTCCCATAGCTGACAGAAACCTCCACTCAGACCCCATCAATGTGACTCACTTCCTGAGTTTGCCCACATTCCCCTCCTCGAGTGGGTACTGTCACTTTAATAAATCTGCGTGCTTTGCTGAATCTCTGTGTCTCACTCTGGAATACTTTCCTGTGTCGTGACAAGAACCTGAACAAGCCACTGGGGTGAGGCCTCTCATGGCCTCCCGGTGAGCCCTCAGGCATCATAAGGACAACAAGAATGTATGACAAGTCAATAGTAAAGAAGCCAGAAAGCCAACTGACAACTGATCACTGACTTACCTAACTTGAGAAAGGAGAATTCTACACCAGCAATGGTGAAAAAGTCCAGAAGCAACCATATGTCCAATAAGAACAAAACACCCCCCAACCCCAAAGACTCAGGAATTCTAGGCACCAGTACCTCTGTAAGTGGAGATAATGACAGAGTTTTAAATGTGAGGACAGGTTCAAATACTGCATAAAAGCAGTTAGATGCCTAGTTTTCCTCTGATAATGCCTTTTGCCAAACCTGCAGAAATCTGGAAATTTACCATCTGCAGTGAGTAAAACACAAGATCTGTGGGCCAACTACAGGGCATCAAACACTGTAGAGAACAGGCTGGACTGAGTTGCAAAAAAAATATATAAATAAATAAATAAATATTCACATATTAACTGTTGAGACCTCTTTTTGCCCTTTCAATTCCCAGACTGTCATCCAGGTTTCTACTATCATGGCAGGACAGTAAAGATGGTTTCCCATGGACCAGTCAAATTATTCAGAAAATATACAGAGATACTGAGATCAGTGTTCCATGCCCCACACCCAAATCACTCTTTAGTGAAGACCACAGTGACAAGCTCTAGATCTGTATCCAGTTGACTCTTTAGTACCTCAGCTGTAAGTATGAACAAACAGTCAAAGTTATCTAAACATGTAGCAAAAGCTTCTAAAATAGAAGCCAAAGCAAACAGAAAAAAAAGTGAACCTTTGGAGAAACAAAAAATATACAAAGAGAAAAAATTATCTTTAACAACTCCAGAGAAATAAAACAGTATACCTGTGAAAGGAATGCATGAGGTGACTTTTTAAAAATGGGCATTCAGGGATCAAAAATAAGACACTGAAAAATAATACGTAGTAAAGAGGAAATAAATTCCCAAAAGAAAAGATAAAATTAAGGTTACCTCCCATCTATAGAGCAAAAACAGAGATGGAAAACAATGCAGAAAGAAAGTAAGAAAATTAAAGAACTAATATAGGAGTGCCAACATCCATGCACCAAAATACAGGAATGAAAAATATTAGATAATTCAATAAATTTTCCTGGAACTGAAGGACAATTCCAAGACTGAACAGGCCCACTAAATTCCCAGTATACTGGATTAAAATGGATTCACACCAAGATACATCCTTGTGCAATTTTAGAGCATCAATCCTAAAAGATTCCAGGGTAGTAGAAATAAAAAATGAGAACAGCATAAGATTGTTGTACCCTGGATACCAGAGGGAAATGATGTTGTCAATATTCTAAGGGAAGGTGATTTCTAATCTAGAGTTTTATATCCAGTCCAGTTATCAATTAAGCATCAGCGAAGAATAAAGACTTGCCATTGCCCTGGCTAGTGTGGCTCAGTGGATTGAGCACCGGACTATAACCAAAGGGCACACGCTTTCTCGATTCCTAGTCAGGGCACATGCCTGGGTTGCGGGTCAAGTCCCCGGTGAGGGGCACTCGAGAGGCAACCACACATTGATGTTCCTCTCTGTCTCTTTCTCCCTCCATTTCTCTCTCTCTGTCAAAACAAATAAGTAAAATCTTAAAAAAAAAAAGACTTGCCATAAACGTCTTGAAAACTACATCTCTTACTCACTACCTTTTCTTAGAGGCCACTGGAAGATGGATTCTGCCAAAACAAAGGAATAAATGACGAAAGAGGGAGAAGCAGGGTTCAAGAAAAAAAGGTTTTCAACATAAAAAGACAAAGGAAACCCCAACATTATGGAGAAGCAGGTTTAAAAGTCCCGAGAAACATTTATTCAAGGTTAAATTGATAGGCTGCCCAATGTTCATGAATCTAGTATAAGAATATTTAGATGACGTGGGAGAATTTAGAGGTGATTTAGTGTAAAATAGAGAAAAACTAAGCAAATAAGAAATAAGAAAATTTAACATATAAAATGAGGCAATTATTAATTCCAGAGAGAATATAAAGATTCAGGAAAAGCAAAATGATTATAATATACTATATTGTTCAACTACAAATGCAGTTCACATAGTCACAATAATATAAGCATGGAATATAGATTACTGCTGTTTACATAACTTATTGGGAAGATAGAAATTACTTTTGGGGGGGAGTAGAATCATAAAGTGGTGTGCACATGTAAGTGAAAGAAAACTAAAATCCCAGCTTCCATAAAAATGTATGTGAAAAATCTAGATGTAGCAATATAAGCAATATCATTTAGAAATATGAAAAACAATCACCAAAGAAATGGCTAAAAAAAATTTGAAGTGATTACTTCTGGAAAGTAGAAGTAGGGGAGGAGAGTTGTAGGTTTGCTCTTTTTGCCACAATTCTCGTACAGATATTTTTCTATATTAAACTGTGCATGTGTGTGTATAGAACTTGAATTTTCAAAACCTAAATTTAAAAACCCTTATTACTACAAAGAGCAGCATCCTCATATTTTAGCATGCTATATATTTTTAAATATTTCCTGTCCGTTGCTAATTTCAACTTGACTTTTCTTAACCAAGGTCACAGGAGATTCACCACCCTCATGACAGAGTTCCTCCCACTTATGTAACAAATCTATTTTTGTTTGTTAAGCAGCAAGGTTAACATCATTGATGCTATGACTGATTAATTCAGACTCACTGAGCAGCTCCCTGAGAATGTGTGTCTAGCTCTCAAACACCACAGGTCTTCAGACACAAAACAAATACATACGCTGCCACTTCTCACTAACTGTTGGGAGTTCAATGAAACTGAACGTTATACCTACAGGCTCCTTATTAGTAATCACATGAACACTATTATAGATGGGCACTACAGTCAACACGCCTCTTTGAGATACTCCCTTCAGTCCAGACATCTTGCAGCACCACCTTTCCCTCAGGTCTTTGTCTCAACAGTAATCAACGCTCTAACCAAGGAAGCATCAAAATAATTCAGGAGCAGTATCCCACTCAACAAGTATTTCTGATAGAAGTTCCCCTATTCGATTTGTAGGTCTCCAAATTTTGACACAGATTATAAAGGCATGCCTCTATTGAAAACTGATCAAATCTTTTTAAAAATACATAATCATCAAGGCATTGCTGTATGCAGAAATCTTAAGAAAAGTTTTGTCACATTCATTTAAAAGAAGCCCATCAGAGAATCCAAAATTTTCAAGAGTGAGTCACTGTGGGCCTCTAAGCAAAAATGTGTTCTTTCTCCCACTTTCAAGGGCACCATATGGCAAATTATGTTCTCAGGAAAAGAAACAAACTTACCTTTCACAAGCTCGGACAGTCCATGCGGCAATTATCCATAATGAAATACTAAAAACCAAGAGTACAGTTCCTGGGCATATAGTCATTAAAGTCTTCATAACAAAACGCGTATTGAAGTTTATCTTATTAAGTGCTCCAATGCTTCTAGAGGAGGCATCAGTGAAAAGTTTGCTATGTAAAAGCATGACTCTGGCAATCAGATAGAGTCTTAAGAACATTGGTATAGATAAAATAATATCCACATCAGCGGTGGTTGTGGATGGGGCATAGGAGAAGGCAAGCCGGGCCGTCCATGTGAACGTGTAATTCCCAGGTATGGGATGAATAGCACACACCAGTATTTCCAAGCAGATGAAGAAAATACGCTCATAAGTCATGGCTATTCTCCAGTCATCTGCTCCATTGTCCACCATGAACAACTGAAAAAATAAAGTAGAAAATCAGCTTCAGTATGGCATGAATGGTCCACAAGTGTTAGTGCAGATTTCAAAAATACATAACAGATGACTTTTAGCAATCATGGCAAGCTAGAGGTTATCGCTTTAAATGCTAGCCAGGTACACTATTTTTAGAAAATGGTATTGGCACAGAGGGAGAATTTCATTTTGTGAAAATTAAAATTAAAAACTTGGTACACGGGAGCTGAAATTGTTTTGGAGTCCATGCTCCTGGACGATCATGTAAGTAACATCATTTTAAAATAGGAGGGCTTGGGCCGATCAGTAAAGCACCCCCTTCCATGAAGTCAGATGAACTTGCCTATGACAGATTGTTCTCCTCTTTAAGGTTTTGGATCTAAACCCTTACACGATTCTAACTACATTTTCGGTGAAATCTATTTATGGTGTCTCTGCAATCAGTTATACCCTATAATGCAACTACACATGAGTGTTCTTACAGGAAATCTTATTCTTGGCTTCAGAGAGAGAATCACAAGAGACCACAGACAAATGTGGCAGAAACATTTCTTCCAGTCCCCTCACATTGCTATATTTTCTGTCTCTTTTCTTCTGTTCTCCCTTAACCTTCCCTTGGATTATTTGTTTTCAATCTTTCTTTCTTTAATACAGATTCTTTTTTCCTATTTCTGTCATTCCTCAGAACACAATGAAAGAAAAAAAAAGAAAAGAAGGGAAAAGGAGACAGATGGATAGATAGATACTGTATTTTGCTGTATACAATGGCCAAAGTTTTGAGGGAAAAATAACGATGTGCATTATACATGGGAAGTACCTGAAATACCTTGTATCTGTTCTTGTGTTTTGTAATTATTGGTTACATAAAATTTCTTGGACCATAATGTGGTCAAAAATAAATGCTAAAGTTCCTTTATAATACAAAAAAAAGTATTTAAATATAAATAAATAAATAATTGAATTTAAAAATTAAAATGAAAGATTTTTTTTCCCCTGAAAGTTTGGGCCAAAAACGTGGGTGTGCATTATACACAGCAAAATAGACAGGAGGGAGAGAGGGAGAGAGAAAGTAAAAGGGACAGAAAAGAACATTTTCTGTCTTCCCTGGCTTTTCAGTAAACAAGTCCACCAGGCTCTGGGAGTCCCTAAACAACCAGGAGCATTTGAAAATGTGTGGTGACATTCCTGACTGCCACAATGACTTGTGGGGGCTACTGGCATTTAGAGCCAGGAAGCCAAGGGTGCCAACCATGCTGCAGTTCTGGGAGTCCCACGCACAAGAAAGACCTGTTTGCCCAGAATGCCAGTTGCGCTCCCCCACTAAGAACGATGACATATTCTTTGCCTTCTGGTAAGTAGCCAGCTTAAATAGAAAGCATGAGATGAAAGCAAGGAGGATGAGAACCGAGCGTTCTCAGGGAATTAAATCCTAGTGGCGGGCAGAGCAGGTTTCCACTGGGGCAGGATTCTATGTACTCTGCTCTTCCACAGACGGGAAGATAATTTCCCCACCATTTTTGATGATTACAAATTTCCATTCTAGGTGAATTTTTCTGCAGGTCGTAGTTACTTCTCATGCTGTTATTCAAACACTGCCATCAGTGTTATTTTGCAGGGACAGGGATTTGAGGGCAAAATTGCTACTCTTTTCCGGTATCTCAAGGAGATGGGAAGCCAACAGAATCTCTCAGAAACATAGCAAAATTTTCACAGATTAACTTATGACAACATAATGGCATTACGCGTGCTTTCAACATAACTTTTCATCTAGGGACCTTAAAGTGTTTGACAGATGCTAATAGATAATAAAAGTCCTATTTTTTCAGTTTCTAGTGAAGAAATAGATAATAAATAAAGCAGCCCAAGCTGGCTATAGAAATATTCTTTGCCAGTCTCACCACTTTGAACAAAATGTTGGCATAAAGGATTCCAACAACATATAGAAAAGATGGTATAGGTGTAATGGCAGATTCAAATTTAAATTTTAAATTTTATCTCAGTGAATATTTATTGAGTACTGTATAACTCTGAAGAAATGTGACCCCAGATCTCTTAAGACGTTTATAGCCAACAGAATGTGTCCCTCAAACCAGTTCCTTCAAGAGGCTATATATATGCCCCAACATTATGCTCTCAAGGCCTGTTACAAGTCACATAAGAAAAGCAGTACTGTTATTTAAATCTACATTTCCATTTCTACTGGAAAGGGTATTACCCAGTTTGTCTACTTTCTTCACCAAACTTGGCTCTGAATGACTTGGCAAAAATCAAATCCGCTCCCAAAGGGGCTAAGGTTCGCTAACACTGCAGATAATTGAAAGCTGTTGACGTAGATTCTGAGCACAATCCCAAGACAGGTTTCCCAACAGCACTGCGGGCTCGGGGCAGCAGAAATGCACAGTGAGTACCTTCCCAGGTAACTGGAGGAGGGACACCAATTTAGATGCACAATTCTGATCTGTTGCTGAAAAACCGCCTCCTTCCATCGCTCACGGCGTACTGCTCCTCTGACCTCACTCTTCTCTCTCTTGGCAGGGCCCCTGTCATTGTCCCCTCTGCTCACTTCCCTCAGCAGGCTGGTTCTCTCTGCTCAGTCCCATCACTTCAGCCATTGACTCACTGGCATTCTCAGCAGCCCCCACCCACCACCTACACCTTCTGGTGGGCCTGCTTAGGCAACCTCCAATCTGGGACCTGATGTCCAGGCTGCTTCAGGTGGACTGGGGCTGTCACATGCCCCTGCCTCAGGTTCAGCTGGACCCTCGTCACCACCTGTGACCTTTCCCTTGTCCCCCATAGCATCTGCTCCAAATAATTCTCTTTCTTCTCAAGGGCCACCTTTGCTCTCCATTCTCTCAGTATACGTTCTCCCCAATATCAGAAATATTCTCTATTTCACACTTCAGCTACAAGCTTACCTACATCTCACCCTTTTCTCCATATGTCCCTTCTCTTTTGCTCTACCTAAAGCAATGCTACACCAAAATCTACTTCTCCTAGATTTATGAGAGACTATTTTTTTTTTGTTTTTCAGTTACAGTTGACATTCAATATTACTCTGTATTAGCTGCAGACGTCCAACGTGGTTAGACAATCATGTACTTTACATAATGGACCCCCCCACATTTTACGTACCCACCTGGCCTCATACATAGTTATTACAATATTAGTGACTATGTTCCCTATGCTATAATTTACATCTGTATGACTATTCTGTAACTACCAATTAGTACTTCTTAATCCCTTCACCTTTTTCACCAGCCCCACAACACCCCTTCCCTCTGACAATCACCAGTCTGTTCTCTGTATCTATGAGCTCTTTCTACTGTGTTTGTTTAGTTTCTGTCTTCCTCTTCCTCTCAGTAGACTATACAAGTAAGTTCATCCCTCCTGTTCACTGAAAACAGAGGATCGTGGACAAACAAGGACCTCCGCTGGTTCTATGTCTGCTCAAGGAGGTATTCAGTTTCTGAATTCTCTTTCATACCCCAACACTCTGATGTAGCCTTTCCTCATTCCACCAGCACTACTCTTATAGAGGTTGTTAAAGATACCTTAATTATGAAATCACTCCTTCCAGCCTAATTTTTATCTTACTTGATCTGACATTAATCACTCCTTCCTAAAAAAGATCTCTTCTTTTGGGCTGTGTGACATATTGCTTTTTTCATCTGCTGCCACTCTGAAGGATCCATCTCAGTTTCCCTAAAAACCACCTTCCTCCTCCTCAACTAAGCGCCCCTGCTCCGCTGAGGTCCGTCTCTGACTCTTCTCTCACTCTTCTCTTTCCTGAGTGACCGCTTCCTGCCTTCCGTCTCCACTATCACATTCCTCCTACTGGAAGCTATCCTCCATCCTCTAAGGACCTTTTCTCAAATGTAAATTATATAATCCCGTTGCTGTCAAGATTCAAACCATTCAAAGGCTCCCATTCCACAATCCAGTTGTGCCTCACTGCCTATTATCCCCTTACCTTCCCCTCTGGTTGTAGATTTGGGAACACACCACCCTAATCATGCTTCTAGAACGTTTGTACATACAATCCAATGGACTAGAATGTTGTTTCACCTAGCAAATTCTTATTCCTTTAAAACAAAACTCCACAGTCACCTCCTTTAGGACCCTGTCCGTGCCACAGCCAAATCTGAAAACTCCCTCCTTTGTCCTGCGAAGATCCCTGTATGTGCCTCTTACAGATGCTGTCACAGAGGACAATAAGGACTTCTTTGTAAGTCTGTCACACCTACTGGACTGTGAGGCTTCTTGAGGACAGCAACCATGTCTACCCGGGAGAGGTAAATGCTTGTTAAATGCACTGCCTTGTGATTTCTCATTTAATATTTATTCCCCTAATCACTGGATGTATCCTAATGTTAATTAAATATGCGCTAGGAAGAAGAGAATGCCGATGCATCACACAAGTGAAATAAATCTATGACATTTTTCAAATTTGTAGGGAACACATCCTACTAAATGCTAAGCCACTGCAGCAGCATAATTTTGCAGTTGCATAGGAAGTCCAGATAACATTCTTCTTCAGGACCTTCCCCAGAAAAACTTCCTATCACATAGTTGTTTTAGACTATCAGGGATTTCAATCAAAACCTGAAAAAATTTTACTTTGGGTTTTGTTTTACCGCAGTATATACATATTTTAATGCTAAAATTAAGGAAGAACTATTTCTTCTGCTCTCCAAATAATCCCCATGCTTAATTGCTGCTTATTCCTTTGTTTATTCATTAATTTGCTAAATAGCCAGTGTACAGAATAGTCACTGTGTGGCAGGCACTGTGCTATGTACTAGGCATATAATAGGATTTATAGCCGAGGAATGGCCGGCCTCATAAAACTAACTTTCACCAGGAGAGAAGACCAAGTTAAGAAAGCAGACCTAAAGCAATTTAATAAAGTAATTATGTCTGTGGGCACAGCTAGGAAGGAGACAAACAAAAGATGAAACAGAGTACAATAAATTAGAGGTGACAGCAGACAGGTGTGGTCATCAGGGAAAACTTCTGGAGAAGTGCCATTTAAGACGAGACCTGGGCAGGTCTCATGAGAAACAAGTCGGTCGTATAAAAAGCCAGGAGAAGAACATTTTAGGCAGAGAGATAGTTCACACAAAGGCTGTGGGCATTATAAAAGCTCACGTGCTGAGGAAATTTAAAAAACAACAACAAAAAACCACCAGAGGGTTTGAAACTTAATGACCAAGGGGCAGGGCGAAGGAGATGAGTCTGAAGATCAAATAGGGTCACGGTGTTCAGGACCTTGCTGGCAATGGTTGGCATTGGCATCAAGGCTGGATTTCATGCCTTGGCCACATGGCTCAGTTGGCTGGAGTGCACCGAAAGGTTTCGGGTTCAATTCTTGGTCAGGGCCCATGCCGGGGTTGTAGGATTGATCCTTGGTTGAGGCGCATGTGGGAGGCAACGATCGATGTCTCTCTCACACTAATGTTTCTCTCTCTCCCCACCCCTTTCCTCTCTCTCTAAAAATCAGTGGAAACATGTGCTTGGGTGAAGATATTAAAACAGAAAAAAACTGGATTTCATTCCACATGCAGCAGGAACCCGCTGAAGGACCTTAAGCAGAGAAATCACGTCATCTGATTCATAGTTTACAGGTCTCATCCTTACCGCTATAGGTAAACCAGAGTACACAAGGAAGGATATAAGAGAAGTGAAGAAGTTTTATTGCATCTGATTGGTTGTACTTAGTATCCTCATGACCTGGACCAGGGGCTGGGGTTTGCCATAGAAATGGAAAGAGTGGGTGAACTAGAGATACAGTTTGGAGATCTTGCTTTAACTTTCTGATGGGCTGAATGTGAAAGTGATGAAATAAGGTAAAGACCTATATATAGCTGAGTTTCTAATCTGAAGAACACAGCGGATGGCTGTGCCACTTCCTGAGTACAGTGAGTTGGTGGGGGGAGGAGCGGGGAGAGAGGAAAGCGAAGGCTCCGTTTTGGCCTCTGTCATCTGAGTATAGATGCCAAGCAGGCAGCACTATATGTAAGTAATGAGAGGAGGAGTCTGAACTACTGAAATAAATTTGGAAGGCATCAGTATTTAGGCAGTTTTATGAGATCCAAAGAAAAAAATGGACAAGTCCCGAGGAACCCCAAGTGTGGAACGCTGCCAGAAAGTCAAGGCACTCTGTGAAGTAGGCAGAAAAGAACGTGTTGTCCTGAGTCAAGTGTGAGGGCTGTCCATTCAAACGGTAAGATAATATTTACTAGATTTAGAGATAATATATAAAAAATGAAAACACTTTATAATTCAGTTATTCAAAACTGATTCCAAGTCAAGTATTAAAATATAACTATAAAAATATTCCCATTCTATTCCATATGATCACTATAATATATATGATGTGTTTTAAGCTCACCTGGGGAGGAGTCAGAATAATCAGAATGACAGACATTATCACATCTCTATATTCATTTTTCACTTTGATGTTGCTAAGAAAGATTTTAGGGTGAAAGCATGACAGTTTGTTTACTCTACTTTACTTCTAGAGCTATGGTTAATGGTCTTTGCAAAAGGACTAAAGTAACTTGCAGGCAAAACACAGAACATGCTCTCAGAATATGAAAGTCTGTTCAGAAAGTATACAGCCATGTACTATGAAAAATAGAGGCATTTATTCAAGAAGATACAAGATACAAGAAACATTGTACATAGGAGAATGACACCTTAGTCCCCTTCAAAGTAGGCACCTTGGGACCTCACACAGTTCTCCCTGTTGTCATCAGCTGCCCCGTCGTATTTTATCCTGAATCTCATCGACAGTTTGAAATCTCTTCTCTTTCGAAGGTGATTTTAGTTTTGGAAAAAGGCAGATGTTGCAGGGTGCCAAATCTGGGCTCTAGGGGGGCTGAGTCACCTGGGTGATTTGATGTTTCACAAAAAAAACCCTGCATGAAACATGATGCGTGAGCGGACATGTTGTCGTGATGAAGATGCCAATCACCAGTTGCCCATAGCTGCAGCCTTCTGAATTGTCCCAATTGTTTCCACAGAGGGATGTTCAAGCTTAACATAAAATTTAATGCATATTTATTGTTCTACTTGCTCAGTCATTTTTAATGTGACAGTCACACAGTACACATGCTCACTCAACAGCATCTACCACACCAATGACTAGTGCAGCGAAGTCATTGTTGCTCACGCATGCACAATCCAGTCCGCTCTCCTTGGCTGCCAGGTTAGATCGATGTAGCCCAAACTGCTCTTGTTATATTAATAATGGATGGACTTTTATATCCCATCACAACTTGCACTTGCCAGTGCAACTGTTTTATACTGGCTCAGATGCCCAAAACATACTCAAGCTTACTGTCCAAGATGAATGGCAGTGAGAGTCATCAGCGGGAAGAGGGTCTGGAGTTTAGGGGGAGAGTACTACCACATGACCAGGTCACCTGCTTGTGCTCAGCCAGCTTGGGAGAGTGAAGAGCTCAGTGGCAGAACCCCCAGGTGCCTTCTGCATGTGCTTTTCCTCCTCATTGAGGTTGCAAGCTCCCTGGCATGCTATGAAAAGATGCTCAGTGCCACTAATCACCAGAACGATGTAAATTAAAACCACAATGAACTATCTCCTCACGCTGGTCACAGTGGCTCTCATCAACAAACAACAAATGTTAGTGAGAATGTGGAGAAAAGGGACCCCCTTGTGCACTGTAAGTAGGACTGCAAACTGGTACAGCCACTATGGAGGAGTATGGAGTTTGCTCTAAAAATTAAAAACAGAACTACCTTATGACCCAGCCATTCCACTTCAGGCTCTTTATCCAAAGAAAACCAAAACACTAATTCGAAAAGATATGTGCACCCTTATGTTTATGGCAGCACTATTTACAGTTGTCAAGATATGGAAACAACCTAAGTGCCTATTGAGATAAAGAAGATGTGGTATATATATATATGTACAACGGAATATTACTCAGCCATAAAAAGAATGATTTCTTACCATTTGTGACAACATGGATGGATCTAGAAGGTATTATGCTAAGTGAAAAAAGTCAGACAGAGAAAGACCAATACCATATAATTTCACTTATATGTGGAATCTAAAGAACAAAATGAACAAACATAATAAAAACAGACTCACAGATGCAGAGAATAATCTGGTACTTCTCAGATGGGAGGAGGTGTGGGGGGAATGGGTGAAAAAGATGAAGGGATTAAGAAATACAAGTGGCAGTTACAGATAGTCACAGGATGTAAAGTGCAACATAGAGAATATAGTCAATAATACAGTAATAGCTCTTTATGGTGCAGGTGGGCACTAGACTTATCATGGGATCAGTTCATAAACTATGTAAATGTCTAACCATTATGCTGTGCACTTGTAACTAATATAAAAAAACATTGAAAGTAAACTGTAATTAAAAATAAAATAAAAACTACATACTAAATATAATAATTTTAGTCATGCATTGATTAAGAAAGTAAACATAGGTAGAAGAGCAGGGAAAACTAAAAAAAAAAGACTAATAAGTAAAAAGTTATTAAACAAATTAATAAGTGAAATCATGTGGTACTGATATATAAAATAACTAAGATGCCAGAGCAAAAAGTCTAAAGTAGACCAAATACACTGGAAATTTCATAGTATTATAGAGGTAGACAATCAAATCAGTGGGAAAACTACAATTTATTGAAAAATAACTTCAGGACAACTAAGTAGCCATCTGGAAGAGCATAGTTTGGAAGTGATGTCTCATACCGATATATCAAGGAAAATTCTAGGTGAATGAAAGATTTAGGTATGAAAATGAAACAACCAACCCATTGGGGAAATCATGTAAGAATTATTTCATAAGTTTACAAAAAGCCTTCTAGCTCTGACAAAAACCCAGGGCCTTAAAAGAAAAGAGTGATACTTTTGACTACATTAAACTTTTGTTTTCTGCACCTGGCTAAAACTATAATTAAGAGAGTAAAAAGACAAATACCAAAGCTTAGAGAAAATGTTCACAACTGTTAGCATAGAGGACTAATTTCCCTAATATATCAAAGTTCTTACAAATCCTTAAGAAAGAGATGAGCAGTCCACTGGAAAAATAAACAAAGGACACACAAAGCAATTAATGGAAAAGGAACTAAAAATGGCTTTTAAAAAATGCTCAGCCTCAACCATGGGGAAAATGAGATCCATTTTTTTGGGCCCGTCGTATTGAAAAAGGCCTAAAAGTTTTATAGCACACTATACTAGGGAAGGCATGGGTAAAAGGTACTCTCATGTACTATAGGTAGAAGTGTAAATCTCTACAATTTATTAGGTTATAAATACACATTCCCTTTGGCCATATAGTTCAATTCCTTTACAGGAAATTTGTCTTACTATTTGCACATGTAAAAGTAAACATATGTGATCATGTGTTACAGCATTGCTTGTATATTAGTAAAAGACTAGAAATAATCTAAGTATTCACTAAAAGGGAAAGAGGTTAAACAAATTAGGGACACTTACAAAATGACGATGAAAAAAATTTGATGTACTATTAAAGAAAGTAGTCTAGTAAGTTTAAAAAAAACCAAAACTATATGCCAGTACCTGTTTACTTTTGTTGAGGGGAAGAAAAGATATTTGCATTTGTACATGTATAAAATATTTATGAAAAAATATTCTAGAAATTAATGACAAGTGTTCCTTTGTGGAGGTGAACTGAGTGTCTGGGGATCAGAAATAAAAGAAGACTTTTAATTATATTATCTTTAATATTTTCTAATTTTGAAACCATATGTATAAATAGAATAATAAATACAAGAGAAAATGATTACAAAAAAGAGAGCAAGAAAAATTAGAATGAATGAGGTCATTACACATTCAAATGCAACCCCCAAAATAGTCTACGTGTACAAAACTGCAAAACTAGAAAGTTATAGCTGACATTCATAAGGACAGCCTACAGGGCCAAACACACTGAATCCAATTTATACCTAAAATATTCTGCTTACTAAGGCAAAACCTTGAACCATTACATTACATAACTGTTTCAACACAATGAATGAAAATAAATAAGATTTCTTGGTTAACCTTTAAACCAAATATTCAATAAAATGGAGCTCTTTTTTCCCCCCGCATTTAGTTGTTGAAAGCTTCTCTGTGTAAGGTTCTTTGTAAGATTTAAAAAACCTCTTGGTGTTTGAGGAAGAAGGTAAATATATAAATGAATGTTTAGCCCTGGCTGATGTGGCTCAGTGGACTGAGTGTCAGCCTGTGAAACAAAGAGTGGTCTGTTCGATTCCCAGTCAGGGCACAAGCCTGGGTTGCGGGCCAGGTCCCCAGTGCGCGGTGCACAAGAGGCAACCACAGGTTGATGTTTCTCTCCCTCTATTCCTCCCTTCCCTTCTCTCTAAAAATAAAGAAATAAAATCTTTTTAAAAAACAAATGAATGTTTATAGTGCCTGGGGAAATTGCCGTAACGGAGGAGTGAAGAAGACGCTGAGGAGGTACAGACAAGGGGTCAGGGAGGCTACACCATGGAATGGGACATGGTGCCCACCCCATCCTTCCACAGTGGTTGTCTAGAGTCTTTATCTAACTCAGGGCTAGGAACTTCCCAGTTGAGTTCTAGGTTAATTGGGGAATAACAGTCTAAAAGAATACACACAGAAATGTATTCTTCCAAAAAAGAGGCCCTTTCCTTAGAAATCGGTTTTTGAATGAAATAGAGTGAAAAAGCCCCTAAAGAGGCAAGACAAATAATGAGATTTTTCTTAATGAAGGCATTGCTAAGACTCAGTCAACAAAAAAGTTAGACCATGATTGCCCGTCACAGACTAAGTCAAAGGACAAACAGAGAAAGAGAGAAGGTTTTTCGACAGTCTCACAGGAATCTCCTCTAAGACCATCAGCGCAGAACTATGGGGCGGAAAAACAGAAAGGCTATGCTCAGAATTCATACTGACTGTCCATTCCTGAGTAAAACTGGGGGGAACCAAGCAGAACTGATTGTCCATCATCCCCTCACCACGCATCCTGTAGCACCCCCCTGCTTTCGGAGCCTCCTGCCCATCCCAGCAACCCTGTGCACTCAGTTTTCTGTGTCCAACAGGGAGGACTCCAAAGCTAATGCAGTAAAGTATTAATCACTGAATAGCTAACTGTTCCCTGGGTGAAGAAATCTAAATATCCACTAATTGGGAAAGGGGTTAAACAAATTATGGGCATCCACAAAATGATCATTAGAAAAAGATGGGGAAAATTATTATGTATTATTAAAGAAAGTAGTCTAGTAAGTAACTGAGTAAGTAAATTATTGAGTAAGTAACTTGTAAGTAACAAGTAGTGGCAAGCTATATGCCACTAATTATGTAGTTTCGATAAGATGAAGACATATATGAAAGTATTTGTATTTCAATTGGCATAAAATAACTCTGAAAGACTACTCTAGAAATTGATGATAAGTGCTGCTTAGGGGAGAAGAACCGAGTGGCTGGGGATCGGAAATGAAAAAGAGGCTTTTAATTATATAACCTTTAATACTTTTTAATTTTGGAACCATGTGAATAAATAAATGTTAATAAATAAAATGGAAAATGAGGGGAAGGCGCCATGTAATATTCCATGATATAAATTCCCCTGACTCGTTCTTCTGCAGAAAAAAGAACTGGCCTGGAATGCAGAAAACCAAGGCTCCAATTCCAGATATTCTAACTTGTTATATGACCTTGGGAGGTTATTTAAACTTCATCGGCCTTATTTCCATCATCTATAAAATGAGGATGGCATTTGCCGTCTCTGAAAGTTAACTGAAATGATGAAAACATACCATGTGCTGTGGACAACACTGTTAACTGGTAACCCAATGCCATCCCCATCCCTCTTCCTTCTTGTAGAAATATCCACTTTCCCAGGCTTCTTTGCAGGTATGTGTAGCCAGGTACTGCAGTTCAGACTGGAAATCATAAGCAAAAGCTTGTCAGGGAACTAATTAAAATGCTTTTGCTTTCTTGGATAAAAATGACATGTGACTAGGAGAGCCTTCCTTCTTCCCTTCCTCTGAGCCTAGACAGCAGCAGCGCCTGAGTCTGTAGCCACTAACTATATGGTGACCACGAGAAAAGTCCAAAAGAATCACAGTGATGCCGGTGTGATAGTTTACGCCACGGAGCCAGCAACAACCACTTACCCTGTTTGTTTAAGCCTCTGTCAGTTGGGTTTTCTGTTCATTTGAACAGCTAAAACTATTCCTACATTTAACTTAATATTAAAGTGCTGTGTTAAGATTTATTAAAAAAATAAAGAATAATGATTAACTTCAACATTTCGAGGAAAGAAGAGCCGACAAGGGAACGACCCAAAATGGGTGGCTCCTAAGTAACTTACAGCACAGTAACCAGTGAGTGGGGTGGAGTTATTTATGGGTGGGTGGGATTTGCTCATCCCGTTTAAATATCAGCCACCTGCTCAGAATATAATGCAGTGTGACTCAGAGGAAACACACACACACACTGTGGAGCCAGAAAACTTGGATTTAATTTTTGGATTGACCACTTACTAGTTAAATGGTTTGGGGCAAGACACTTAATCCCTCTGAACATCAGTTTGTCATCTACAAACAAATTAAAATAATGTCAACCTTGTATGATTATTATGAGGCAGCCACCCCCTCTGCTGACCCTAGTAAAAATGACCCCATGAATAAGTAATAATAAGTAATAAGTAATAACATGGATCCTCAGGAGGAGCAAGTACATGAATTAAATATCAACTTGTGATATGAAAGTGAGAAAATTAGACATGGAAAAGGAGGAAGGGAAATTGGTAAGGAAAGACGAATTAGAGCAAAGTCAGAATTAAAAAGAGCTCTAGAAACTTTGCGCCTATTTTTGAAAGAATTTTAAGCGTTTGCTGAAAACTAGGAGTTTCTGAAATTCTCTTCTTGTGACTTAGACAAGAGCTCTGTCTATAGGCAAAAATCGAGAATTGTCTAATTCTAGGTAACATCATAAATTCATGCCCTGCAGATCTTAAAACTTATTTAGATTCTTAACTCCCTTTCATGTGGCTTCTCATATACCTTCTGCTGCCCCACTCAGGCATTTTATACATGTTGGTGTATTATCAGTTAATTATTGTCACATTGCATTGGAATTTATGTAACTTGCATCCCGGACGACAGCTGGGGGTGCAGATTAGGGGATGGAAGGATGGAGCAAAAAGGAAAAAGGACCCATGGCCATGGACAACAGTGTGGTGACTGCTGGGGGGAAGGGGTATAAGGGACGAAATGGTAATGGAAAAAAATACAATAAAGATTAAATAAGTAAATAAATAAAATTACTTTTGAATTTCTCCAGAAAAACTAATTCTTCTCCCCTTTAGGTTCTTTCAGCAGAAGTGATATCGCAGAAAGTAACATGGTTCATGGCTTTAGAGCTTGTGCTCTAGAATTTACACTCAAGCAAATCCTTAGAAGAAATATTGCAAAAATTTGTATGGGACCAAAAACAACCCCAAATAGCCTCAGAATTCTTGAGAAAGAAGAATGAAGTTGGAGGGATCACAATACCTGATAGTAATCAAAACAGTCTGGTACTGGCATAAGAACAGACACATACTGTAGATCAATGGAACAGAATAGAGAGCTCAGAAATAAACCCAGGTCTTTATGGTCAATTAATATTTGACAAAGGAGGCAAGAGCATGCAATGGAGTAAAGGCAGTCTCTTTAATAAATGGTGTTTGGAAAACTGGACTGGTACATGCAAAAATAGGAAACCAGACCACCATCTTATACCATGTTCCAGAATAAACTCAACATGGATAAAAGACTTAAATATAAGTTGTGATACCATAAAAATCCTAGAGGAAAACACAGGCAGTAAAATTTCAGATATCTCATATAGCCATATTTTTGCCAACATATCTCCTCAGGCAAGGGAAAAAAGGAAGAAATAAACAAATGGGACTACATCAAATTAATAGCTTCTGCACAGCTAAAGACACCACCATCAAAAAGAAAAGGGAACTGACTGTATGAGAGAACATATTTGCTACGATACATAGGACAAGGGTTTAATCTCCAAAATATATAAAGAACTATAACTCAACACCAAGAAGACAAATAATCCAATTGAAAAATGAGCAAAGAACCTGACTAGATGCTTCTCTAAGAAGGGCATATAGGTGGTCCATAGACGTATGGAAAAATGCTCAACATCACTATCCATCAGGGAGATGCAAATTAAAACCACAATGAGATATCACCTCACACCGGTCAGAATGGCCATGATTAATAAATCAACAAACAACAAGTGCTGGTAAGGACGTGGAGGAAAGGGAAGGCTAGTACACTGTTGGTGGGAATGCAGACTGGTGCAGCCACTGTGGAAAACAGCATGGAATTTCCTCAAAAAACTGAAAATGGAACTGCCCTTTGACTCGGCAATTCCATTGCTGGGAATATACAAAAAGAATCCCAAAACACCAATTTAAAAGAATTTATGCACCGTTATGTTCACAGCAGCACTATTTACAATAGCCAAGACTTGGAGGAAGCCTAAGTGCCCATCAGTAGATGAGTGGATAGAAAAGCTGTGGTACATTTACACAATGGAATACTATGCAGCAGAGAGAAAAAAGAAATTCCTAATTTTGCAACAGCATGGACGGAACTGGGGACTACTATGCTAAGTGAAATAAGCCAGTTGGTGAAAGACAAAAACCATATGATCTCACTTATAAGAGAAATCTAATGAACAAAATAAACTAATGAGCAAAGTAGAACCAGAAGCATAGAATCATGGAACAGACCCATGACAGGGACAACTATAAGAGGGGAGGAGGGTGGTGGGGATTGACTGAAAGAAAGTGAAGGGATTAGTCAAAGAACATACATGAAGGACCCATGGACATGGACAATGGTAAGGGGACTGATTATGGAAGTGGGGGGCAGGGAGAGAGGGGCAAAGGGAGAAAATGTGGGACAACTGTAATAGCATAAACAATGAAATATTTAAAAAGAAAAAATAATAAAAATAAAATCAGGCGGATCTAGATTTCACTCTGACATCTACTACTGATTACATCTGTGACCTTAGAAATATCACTTAACCTTTCTAAGCCTCAGTTTAATCATTTGTTAAGGTCTGATTAGAGTATTTCTCCCACAGGGCTGAAGACAACTAAATGAGATAGTGCTCAACAAATGTTTCTTTCATAATAATTAATTTCAGTACTGTGTCAACAGTTGGCTCTCAATGAATGTACTATTAACTAACTGAAGGTGGACTAGAAAGAGATGGTCAAAGATCCATCACTGATTGTAGCCATTAGAAAGGATGAAGACCAAGTCTAGAGAAAAGGAGAAATAAATAAAATTCCTCCATGGTCATGTTTTTAATAATTTTTCACTGACATGTTGATGGTAACTGTCTATAAATTCTGGTAAGCATCCTCAAGCAATTTTGGGGAAGAAATGAATAAATTCCTAGAAACACACTCTCTTCCAAGACTAAATAAAAATAAACAAAAAAATCTGTACAGACTGATAATGACCAAGAGATTTGAATCAGTAATCAAAAAACCCCCACAAACAAAAGTCCTGGATAAGAGGTGTTTGCAGGTAGATTTTACCAAACATTCTAAGAAGGACAAACACCTCTCCTTCTCATGCTATTCAAAAAAATTCAAGAGAAGTGAAGGCTCCCAAGCTCATCTTATGAGGCTAGCATTATCCTGATTCAAAAACTAGACAAAGACATTACAAAATTAGAAAATTATAGGCCAATATCCCTATTGAACATACATGCAAAAATCTTCAATGAAATATTAGCAAACTGAATTTAGCAATACACTAAAAAGATCACATGCCATGATCAAGTGGGATTTAGTCCATGGATGCAAAGTTGGGTAAATAGCCACAAATCAATTAACATGATACACCACATAAACAAAATAAAGGATAAAAATCAAATGATAATATAAATAGATGTAGAAAAATCTTTTGACAAAATCTAGTATGCATTTATAATAAAAATTCTCAGCAAGGTGGGAATAGAGGGACCATATCTTAACAAAATAAAGGTCATATATGACAAATCCACAGCTAACATTAAACACAATGGGGAAAAGCTAAAAGTGTTTTCCCTAAGATCAGGAATAGGGCACAGGTGTATTCTTTCACCACTCTTATTCAACATATGGTTGAAAGTCCTAGCCACAGCAATCAGACAAGAAAAAAATACAAAAGTTACTAAAATTGAAAAGGAATATGTAAAACTGTCATTATTTGCCAATGACATGATACTGTATATAGAGAACCCTAAAAATTTTACCAAATAAATACTAGAACTGATGAGTTCAGTAAAGTAGCAGATACACACATAAATAAATTCAGAAATTGGTTGCATTTTTATATACCAATAATAAATAATCAGCAAGAGAAAATTTTTAATCCCATCTATAATTGCATCGAAAAATAAAATACCCAAGAATAAATTCAATCAAGAAGGTAAAAGACCTATACTAAAAAATTATAAGACACTGAAGAAATACATTGAACAAGATACAAGTAAGTAGAAGCATATACTGTGCTCATGGACAGGAAGAATTAACATTGTTAAAATGTCCATACTACTCAAAGCAATCTATAATTCAGTGCAGTCCCTATCAAAGTAGCAATGGCATTTTTCACAAAACTAGAATAATCCAAAAATGTATGTGGAACTACAAAAGACCCAGAACAGCTACAGCAATCTTGAGAAAGAAGATCAAAACTGAAGGTATCACACTATCTAAAACTACAAGGCTATAGCAATCAAAACTGTATGGCACTGGCATAAATACTGACACATAGGCAATAGAACAGGAAGCCCAAAATTAAACCCATGTCTGTATGATCAATCAATATAAGACACAGGAGGCAAGAACATGAAGACAGCCTATTTAATAAATGGCTTTGGAAAAACTGAACAGATTCATGCAAAAAAAAAAATGAAACTAGACCACCTTCTTATGCAATATACAAAAATAAACTCAAAAATGGATTAAAGACAAATAAGAGTCGAAATCATAAAACTCCTAAAATATAGGCAATAATCTTTCTGACATTCCTCTTAGTAATTTTTTTTTCTTATATTATCTCTTCAGGCAAGGGAAACAAAAGAAAAAATAAACAAGTGGTACTCAATCAGTCTAAAAAGTTTTTCACAGCCAAGGGAAACATAAGCAAAACAGAAAGACAGCCTACTAAATGGAAGAACATATTTGCCAATGATATATACGATAAGGGGTCAATATCCAATATTTATAAAAACTCATACAACCCAACACCAAAAAAAACAAACAATCCAGTTAAAAAGTGGGCAGAGGACCTAAACAGACACTTCTCCGAAGAGGATATACAGGTAGCCAATACACATATGAAAAAAAGCTCAATGTCATTAAGCATCAGAAAAATGAAAATTAAATAAGATATCTCCTCACATCTGTCAGAATGGATATCATCAATAAATCAATGAACAACAAGTGTTGGCAAGGATATGGAGAAAAAGGAACCCTCATATATAAAGACCATAGATGATGAATCCACAGCTAACATTATGCTCAATAAGGAAAAGCTAAAAGCATTTCCCTTAAGATGCACTGCTGGTGGGACTGCAAACTGGTGCAGACACTATGGAAAATAGTACAGAAGTTCATCAAAAAATTAAAAATAAAACTACTTCATGACTCAGCACTTCCACTTCTGGGTATATATCCAAAGAAACCCAAAACACTAACTCAAAAATATATACAGAGGAACCCCCAACAAAACACGAAATTATCTTCTAAAGGTGGGCCCCTTGTAATATAGTTTTCCCCCACTAGGTGAAGTTCTATGAACCCATCTGTATCAGTGTACCAGCTGGTACAGTGAGAGGCTGCGTTTGGCCTCAGTGAATTTTTTTTGAAGACTCTTTCAACGTGTTTGCCCATTTCATGATGGGTGATTTACAAGTGCACTTGCCCCATGTCACATTGAGCGTTCATCAGTTTTTGACCAAAAACGGCCTGACCTCCATGCCCCACCCCACTCCATTCATGCAATCTCACCCCAAGTGATTTTTTGTTGTTGTTTTTGTTTTCCTGGATGAAGAAAAGTCCTCAAAGGGAAACGTTTTGCCCAAGTGAAAGAAGTGAAACAAAAAAAGGCAGAAGGGCTAAAAGGCATCAAAACCGACAAGTTCAAAAACTGTACTGAGCAGTGGAAAAAAATCTCCATAGATATACTGCATCAAATGGAGAGTACTTTGAAGATGACAAAAGTTTAAACATGTAAAAATACACAATTTTTTATAAATAAATTCTGGTTTTTGTGGTCCCCCCTTGTATGCACCCTTACATTCACTGCGACGTTATTATAATAGCTAAGATATGGAAGCAACCCAAGTGCCCATTGATAGATGGTGGATAAAGAAGTTGTATTATACATATTTGATGATTACTGAGCCGTAAAAAAGAATGAAACCCTACCAGCTGTGACAACATGGATGGACCTCAAGGGTATTATGTTAAGTGAAATAAGTCAGACAGAGAAAGACAAGTACCATATGATTCACTTACGTGTGGAATCTAACAAACAAAATAAACAAACAGCAAAATGGAGAAGACTCATAGATGCAGAAAAGAAACTGGTGGCTGAAAGATGGGAGGGGCCTGGAAAACTGGGTGAAAAAGTGAAGGGATTAAAAAATACAAACTGGCTGTTACAGAATAGTCACGGGGATGTGAAATACAGTGTAGGGAATATTATAAGAACTATGTAGGGCACTAGGTAGGTGAATTATCGGCGGATCACTGCACAAATTATATAACTGTTTAACCACTGTGCATACACCTGAAACTAACATAAATATTGAATATCAACTGTAATTAAAAAATAGAAATTGAGGAGGGCACCAGTAGGTAGAGGTTGAAGAAGGTATAAAGGGGGATAAATGGAAAAAATACAATAAAAATAAACAATTTTTAAAAAAGCTAGCTAAATGCCAGTTCACATTTTTTACCTCATTTGCCCTTATAACAGTCCAGTGAAAGCAGAGGCAATTGAAGGAATTTGGTAATGGTCACACTGTGAGTTACTGAAAAACTTGAAGCTGAAGTGCAGCTTTTCTAGCATTCACAGTATTTGATGTGGGCATCAGGTTTAACTGAAAAGTTGGATGCAAATCAAATATTTATAAAGCAAATAACCACTTACCCACTAATTTACATTATTATTTCTAAAATGTCACATCTTTACTCCCTGATGATCTTAGATGACAGTCGCTCCTTGGACTTCCTGCTTCTCTGGCAGAAGCAAATACTTACATAAACTTGCACATTTGCATTTAATGCCCTGGGGTAACAGAAATAGACTACTTCCTAGTTTAGGCTTTCTCCAAGTTAGGTATTCTTCATCCTGAACACTGTTTTTTAAAACTTTGGTTGTACAGAACCGCAAATTTCACACAGTACTTGAGATGAATCTTGAAATCTGCTTTAAAGTGCGTTTCACTCACCACATGTTCATAGAGCCAGCCACTGCTCTACCCTGTTACATGTATGATTTCATATAAAACACACAACCACTCAGGAAGGTAGGTACTATTTTTCCCTGCCTCAGGAATGAGGAAACTGAGGCTCAGGGGCTAAGAAGCGAGTCAGGGTTATATGGGACTAAAGTATGGGGTCAGATATAAACCCGAGCAATCCAGCTTTAGAACCTGTGACTACAGTAAGTTTACTGCTGCTCATCAATGCTTAGCCAGCCATAAGGCAATTTTAGGAAGAAGCCAGAGACAGTGCTAGCAATGACGTCAAATGACCTCACATGTTATCGACAAGTTTGGTTCTCTGGAGCCCTAGCATTCAGCGATGGGGAAGAAAGCAGAAACCTGAAGTAAAAGAACTAGTACATTCAGTAAATCATTTCTAGTAAATCAGCTGTATTTCCTTCCTACTGTTGGCATAGAGAAGAGACTCATAACACACAACACCTAACTACACACACTCTCTGCAAAGCAGACACAAGGGCCAAAGAGACCTAACAGCCTTAACTCATTAATGAAAGACCAATCTTGTGCATGTCAGTCACCAAAATGACATCACTCTATTACAGCACAAGGCAAAAATCTCCCGTTTCAGGTAACAGTGCTGACTTTAACAAAGCCTCCGTGCAATTTTATAGATCCTCTTTTTGAACGCAGTGGTATATTTTTATCTAGATTGTTAAAATAAAAATTGATGCAGAATAACAGATTACAGTATCCGAAGTTCTAAGGGTCAGTCTAAAAGTCTACACACAGAAACAATATCTTTCAAGGACAAAAAGTGTGAGACAGTTTCAGAAACAAAGAGAAGAGCGGAAGTGGCTTTTTATGGACATGCTGCGAGAAAAAAACAGAACCCAGAGGGAAGGGGCCGGAGAAGCAAAGGAACAAGTACGCCTGCGAGGAAGTCTATGGAAAAACGGCCTGTAAATAACTGTAATCATCAAGCTCATCACAATGACTCACTTGGATGAGGCTGGAAAAGCAAGAGGTAAATAAAATACTGGACTTCAATAACATAGATGAATGGAGGAAGGGAGATTAAATGAAGGCCTCGCAGGGTCATCTGATACTATGTGGAAGAATGACAGAAATTCTTATTCACTTCAGACACCGTTAAATATACATATTTGGTAATAATTTAAGAGTAACCACTAAAAAAGGGAAACAAATTACATAACTTTTAAGCTGTTAGAGGAAAAATAGTGAATTTTTAAAAATCCTCACATCACCCAACATAAGAAAAGAAAAGAGTAAGATAGAAACAGTGAAAAAAAAATTATGAACTCAAAATAAATGTCAGAAATAGGTGTAAAAAGAACAATTGCTATAATTCATGTAATGAGCTAGACTATACATCCAAAAATAATGTAGAGTGAAAAGGTGCGAGTTGTAAAATAACAGATAGAGCAGAGCATCTGTAAGAAATAAAAAGAAATTTAAAGAAACAGCAGGATACAAAGTCAATATTCAGAAATCAAAGGCATTCTTGTACTGTAACAATGAAATATCAGAAACGGAAACTAGGGGGAAAAAAATCCCATTTACTATAGCAACAAGAAAAATAAAGCAGCTAGGAATAAACTTAACCAAGAAGGTTAAAGACCTGTACTCAGAAAACTACACAACCCTGAAGAAAGGAATGAAGGAAGACACAAATACATGGAAGGAAAAAAAGAAAGAAATTTAAAGAAGTACAAATACTATATAGGCTGTTTATAAATGCATTTATATTTAGTGAGCATATAAAAGCATGAGCTGGAAGGACACACACATACATTTCTGAATGGTAGAGGCCTCTACAGGCTGACGGAGAAAATGAGGCTTGGAACAAAATGAAGAGTATTTCAACTTTGGCTGTAATGTTCTTTTTCATCTATGATAAATAAAATCTGGAGGGGAAAGGAAATGAAAACCTCTACTGCTGACAGGCAAGAAGTTGGAGAACCTTTGGGAACAAATAACTTCTGAAATGTCATGGAATCTAGCCGCAGAGTCTCCCTCGCAGCCCTGGGCTGGGGGCTTTCTTCTTTCCCCTTTCATGGACAACAAAAAGCTCTGCTGAAGCCAACCCCAGAGAAGAAGCTGTGAAAGAAGAAAGTCACCAGAATGAATTCCTAAGCTTGGTTACTCAGAGTCTGGGCAACTGGGAACACATCCCAGAAGCATGTGATACAAGAGCCCTAAGATACAAGAGTCTAAGCACAGACCACAGAAAGAATATTTTTTAGTTGTTTTATTGTTTTGTTTTTTTTATCTTGCTAAGTTAAGCCTTCAAAGTCAGTTAGCACATTGTGAAACATGTTAAACCTAGTCTGATGACAGTCAAGGTTAAGCAAAAATGCACTAGCTTCCTTTTAAAAACATTTTACCTGACTATGTCATGGCCGCTCTGAGTTGCTATATTAATGGTTACTTTTCTGATTTAAAGACAACATGACAAAATAGATTCTAAGAGCCCATCTGTCACAACGAGCCACGCCCGGGTGAACTGTAATGAAGTCCTGATCATGAGGGGCTAGCTCTGAACACCTGCATGCAGAGGCGGATTAAGGTCGGCTGAGGCCCTGGGCACAGAAGAAAATATTGGGCCCCTTAAAAAAAAGAGAGAGACAGAAAAATAAAAATACATGCCTTCAGAAGTCAGGGCCAAGGGCGCGCACCCGGTGCACCCACCGTTAAATCTGCCTCTGCCCGCATGGTAAGGCCAGTCGGTCAGGGCTGGTATGGGTGACTTTTAATAAAGCTTATCAACTGATATTCTTTGAATTCAACTTAGACAAACATGCTTTCTCATTATTGCATTGAAGAAGAAATAATCGAAGGGACCACACTTAAGTTTGCTTTTCTCCAGAGCCGATGCTAGGTCCATCTCTCTACCCTAACGCTATGGGAAAGCATTCCAGACCACCAAGTGATGTAACCTGACAAAGCAAATCCAGAAAGCATCCCGAGGCCACCAAGTGATATAACATGACACTACTGTGTCCTCAAAGTAGGATGTGGAAAATAAGGAAGGTAGAAGGTGTGTTCGTTTATTTGCCAGATGGGAGGGAGGTTGGGGGAGGGGGCTGGGGGAAAAGGTGAAGGGATTCAGAAGTACAAGTTGACCACTATAAAAACAGTTACAGGGATGTAAAGTTCAGTGTAGGGAAAACAGTCAATAAAATTGTAATAACTATGTATTGTGTCCAACGGGTACTAGACAAACGGGGGGATCACTCTGGAAGATATATAAATGTCTAATCACTACCCTGTATCCATGAAACCAATATAATATTATATGCCACTGTCATCTAAAAAGTATAAAAATGTTTTAAAAAGGGAAGGGAAAAGTAAAACTCCACAGACTTCTTAAGGAAGATTCTTGACCAAAAAGCACGGCCAGCCTTGTTGATAACGCAGTGGTGGTAAGCCAGGAGTGGGGCCTATCTGTAGCAAATGAATTTGGAGAGGCAGACACAGTGTCTCTACTGTCGTTTCAGTGAACCAGCTCTTTACGTTATGCACAGCAGCACCTGGCCCGCTTTCTGTTCCTGAGGTTCATGTTAGTGACAAAGAGGCTGAGGAGAGAGAGAAATCTCGTTCCGTCTTTCAGAGGGCAGGAATTCTTAAGTTCCTTATTTCTATTGAACCTATTAAATTCAAAACTCAGGCCACTGCCAAAACGTGGTACTGAGGATATGTGATTGTTGAATTGGTAGAGAATGCACAAAAATCTAGGGGAAAATAAATAGAACCAGCTGACTCTATGTTGCTACTGTCTAAAATTTGGAGAGGTGATAGAAAGACTGCATAGCCTATCATAAGTAAGATTTCAATCAAATTTAATGGAGCAAACGTTTTGAGCCTACACCACAGGCCAGCCTTCAGTGGAGAAGCAGAACCAATGAGGCAGTGCATGACATCGAGGGGCTCCCAATGCAGAGGAGAAAAGCCTGTGCAAATCAGCGGCTAGAGTTCCACTAAAAAGGCTCCTCCACGCCCAAGCATTGTGAGCTTAGGCAAGTCACTTCACTTCTCCATGCTTCACGTTCCTCAATAAGATAAAAATACCTACCATGCTAATATGCTAAATTCTACGATTAGAAGGTAATCCAAGCATGGCCGTCCACACAGTCTCTGGCACACAGAGGGCTGAACGAACGTCACCCATGGGCACCATCATCGTGACTTATGGCAGTATTATATTAGTACAAGACGCTAATAAGGAGGAAAACAAGTAGGTCAGACTGTGGGCTCAGGAGAAGCCTGCCAGAGAGGGAAACCTGAGCGGGGTCCAAAGGCAGATGGATGAAAGTGTATATATTCCAGGTAACAGGTGCGGCACATACACAGGCAGAGGGAGCTGAGAGAAGGACACAGCTCTGGCTCTCCAAACGGTTCAGGATCGTTCCAATGACGCGCGCGTGCGCGTGTGTGTGTGTGTGTGTGTGTGTGTGTGTACACGGGGGGGTGGGTCCTATTACTGATTAATGAGACTGAAGGAAGGGGAAAGATAAGACCGCAAAGACCCTTGTAGGCCCCCAGGAGGAAACTGGCTCTTATTTCACAATACCCTCTATATGTATCGAAGGCGAGCCTCATGGGCGGCATCAGTTATATACATCGAAACAAATAAGTATTCTTAAATGTCATATATGAAACAGTACAATAAAACAATAGAAGGCTTTAGTGTCCAGAATATAACTTCCATTCCATGTTATGAAGGGAGAGACAGAAAAAAAAGGGAGGAAAGGAATGAAGAAAAGAGAAAGAGAAGAGGAAGGAAGAAAGCAAACATGTGCAGGTAGATAGAAGAGTGAGAAGAGTGGTGGCCCGGTAGTTCATTACAGTTCACTACGTCCTCAGACTCACCAAGTTCAACAAAAACGAAGGGGTCAACATAGCTGCATACCCGCACTGTTGTAAGGTAGAGCTTTTCACCTTGCCAAATTCATTCCTTGTTTATTAAAATAAACTTCCTAAGACAGGGACAAATCTACACATGTGGAAATAACATAAGACGGTTTCCTTAATGATTATTTTTGAAACTGAGTAACTTCCTTACTCAAAAATTCATAATTTATTCTGCCAGAAGTAAATGTAAATTATATATTTAAGGTAACCAAAAAGGAATGGCAATTATGTGTCACACGGGCTGCCACTCTCTTTTCCCTCCTATGATCATGGTAGATATGATTAATCCATCAAGGTCGTCACCAGCACAGCCCATCTGTAGTCTAAAAATTGATCTCATTTATATGTGGAACCTAATGAACATAATAAACTGATGAACAAAATAGAAACAGAGGCATGGACACATGGAACAGACTGGCAACTGTCAGAGGGGAGAGGGGAGGGAGCACTGGATGAAAGAAGGTAAAGAGATCAGCCAAAGAACATATATGCATGGCCATGGACATAGACAACAGTGTGGTGGTGCACTGAGAGATGGGGGGTGGGGGCTGAGTGGATATGAGCAAAGTAGGGGTGGGATGGGAACATCTGTAATAGCGTTCAATAAAAATAAACAACAAATAATAAAGATAAAGTTTAAAATTGCTTAACTTTAAAAAAAATATCATTTTCAGTGCTGTACTACAGTCACTCACAATCAGGTCATAAAAGCTGATGTGTGAGAGGAAGCCTCTTTGACACACCCAACCATGGCAGTGAGTCCCCTTCACAGGAAAGTTTTCCTTGGCCTCCCACGCCACCTGCTTTGGTCAGGTGGGTGGTTACGCGAGGGAGATGCGTGAAAGGAAACGCTGTCAGAGCTGAAGGGGAGGGTTACGGTGAGAATTCTGAGTGGAGCACAGTTATAGCACAGACTCGGGTACCATCCAGATCTTAGGAATCAGCTCTCCTTCCCATCCTCCACTTCCCTTTCATGGATAATTGAGTATCAGCTTCTGTGCCTTCACTATGGCTCTTTCTGAACAAACCCTGAAGACATATGGAAAAAAAAACAACCCTAAATAAGACATATTTTGTAGAAGGATTAATTATGAATAAAGATTGTTCTACCACAGTATCCTTGAATCAACTGTGGTGAATTAAAAGCAACATAATGTAAAATTTCGAGGAAATGATCTCCCTCATCCATATTAGTATATACTAAATGTTTGAATATCACAAGTTTTCAAGAAGTGGTTACTTTATTTAATGGTTATAACTGACATGGAAAATGGTACTTTTCTGATACATTCCAGATAAAATTATACCTAACAGCCATGTTGCAATAAGAAAAGAAACTTTGAGATCACAGATCTGAATTTGACTCTCAGTTTTGCTATTCACTAGCTGAGAGGGAATTATACTCTAGATTAAATGAGACTGTGTATAAATATACATAGCACATTGCCTGTTCACAGTAGATACATAACACATACTGGTTATTTTGATACATAATATTTTACCTTTCCAAAGAATAAAGCATGTAACTAAAAACCCTGAATTTTATTTTACATTGCTCAACAATTTTCCATATTAGTCACGTTGGTGGTCTTCTCTTCCTTTCCCACACCCACTGCAAAGCATTAAGCGGTGCTTATTATGTCTTGCAGTATGCCCCCTTTGCCTCGCCTGCCCTTTTAAGACCATGGATATCCTCAGGCAGTCAATATTTTAGCATATTCCTAAAGAAATAGCACTTTTACCTCATCATGACCTTCATCCCCACACCTACTTTTTAAGATAATCACTAAATATTATATGAGCGGGAAAGTGATAAGAAAATACAGGGTCACCCTGGCCAGGTGGCTTAGTTCGCTGGAGCATCATCCCATACACCAAAGGGTTGCAGGTTTGGTTACCAGTCAGCAAACATACTAGGTTTTGGGTTGATCCTGGTCAGGGTGCGTATGGGAGGCAACTGATCAATGTTTCACTCTCACATCAATGTTTCTCTCTCTTTCTCTCTCTCTCTCTCAAAAATCAATAAATATATTCTAAGGTGAGGATTAAAAAAAAAAATACAGGGTCAATGCTTATAGTCCCCACTGTAGCCTAGAGGCTCATATTCAGGAATAGGAGATTTAGATGAAGAAAATCCTATCTAAAGTCTTCTGTAAATTGTACAAAACCTAACTAAACAGTTCTTCCACTAATGGTCACAGATTGCCTATTATAGCTTAACACCTGGGCAAATTTGAAAACACTTTTGTAAGATGCTCATTTGTTCCTATTAACTCGATCTTCTATACTCAGGAAGGTTACGCATGCACATTTACATTCACAGTAAGTTCACTCAGCCTTTAGGCCAGGAACATGATATTAGACACAACAGTCCAGAGAGAGGTTCTGAACATGAATAAGTCCCATGACACGGGTTTAAAAGAAGCAAGCTGCTAATCCCAGGAGTGGCCGATTTCCAGGGGTGGGCTTATGACCAGCACTGTGAGAGCAGATGCAACCCATCTGTTTGTTTATGACAGAAAGCTGCACAAGCAGGGAAGGGGACTAAACAAGTCTTTCATTAGGAGAACTACTGAGTCCGGGGAGAGTGGAATTCTCTCCCAGGTGGCTTTTCTCTGTTGGCTTTCTTTTTCCGTCTCTAAAATCCAGAGAAAGAGGTATCTAAGTCAAGTTCCTGAAAACAGAGTGAGTTGGGTCTCCTAACATAATCACCTGGACACAGAGAACATGAATGCCAACACGTGAATAAGCATATCTAGAGGTTTACTATTTCCCCCAGAGGTAGCAATAGTCTCATGTAGATATCTATACATCAGACCATTATAACTCAGGTTTAAGCTGGAGAATATACACTAACAACAATTTACTTTATTTACTAAACCCATGAAATGGTTGTATATCATGGAAAGGATCAGAGGTGCCAGCCAGTTTGGAGATGTTATGGGTGCCAGAGATAGTCACCTACGAAGAGTAACTGAAAAGCTAGAAACCCCACTTTAACAGCCATGGAAGGCAAGGACTGCACACTGTAGATTATAAATAAAGTAAAACCAAGAGAAAACATAAGCCATGGCCTTCTAAGTTGCTAGCAACTATGCAACCATTTTCAAAGCCTACTTCTGAACCACGATTAAAATATGGAAAACGTTATATACATGAGTGAACATTAACCTCACGGCTCATCTATTAATAGGATGCTAATCCGTCATTCTCTTACAGGCACAATTATCCAGATCGATGAATATTGTCATATTCTTCCAGGTTAAAGACGAAGCTTGCACAATCAACAGGTCCTCCACCCCACCCCCAATGCCCAGCACTGTCAGAAAGAAAGCAGGGACAGGAGAGGAGGACTTCCTGCCCTGGCCCCTCCCCTGGCAGACATCAGCATACAGTGGTGCAGCTAGTGATGCAGCCTGGGGGCAAAAAGATGTGTAACTGCCCTTGAGAGGGTGAAGCAAACCCACAAAAAGTTACTCAAGGACACTGACATCATTGTACAGAATGACAATAAATACAAACATTAATCAGAAAAGGAAGAGCGTAAGCGTCTGAAATAATCAGATGCACCTTCATGGAGACGGCGGTGTGTGTGATTAGCTGAAAAAGCCAGAGAGTGTTTTCCATGGATCAAGAAGCAGACGAGGACAGTCACAGTAGGAGACACCGCCGTGATCATCTTGCAGGAAGTGAAGGGAGGCCCAAAGAGGAGGCTCTGCCATCAAACAGAAGGATTGGGGGCCAACCTATCACCTATCAGAGCCTCTTGCGTCACAACTCCCTCCTGAAATGATCAGTGCTACATTAGCACACCACTGTTATGTCTAGATTGATTGATTTTCACATTTCTTTCAGCCAAGTCTACAAAAGTTGTCTCTTTTGATAGAGCTATAAAGAATAGAAACGGATACACTGTTACAGCTCCAACTAATGATAACTAACTGTACTTTCACTCATTTCAGCATCTAGTTTTAATAATTCAAAGTCAAGCTGAATCATCAATAGTGAAAGCTGAGTTTCTTTAGTGATATAGAAATTACGGTAGAAAAATACAACAGAGTGGAAAGAGCTTATGCTAACAAAAGGTACATTAATTAACATTAATTAAACTATTATCAGTATTAGATTGCCATACCATCTCCTCTAAGACAGGTTATTTTACACACAAGGTCTGTTACCCTTCAGTAAACTGAGAAGGAGAAGCCACAATGGCTTTGCCCACTTCACAGATGAAGACACGGGGACTGTTAAGATGGCTACTTCAGTTTACTCTCACAGAGGTCGATGGCAGCGAGATGTATGAACTCCAGATGCATTCACTTCAGGTCTGTTCCCTGGACTGCTCAGCCCAGGGGTTGCACAGCAGAACCAGACGTGACACCTGCCGTCAGCGAGCGGACAGCTGAGGGGGCAGTCAGGGCCTGAGTCATGCTGTGGTAACAACGGTCTCCAGGAATGAGCCCTGCAGGCCACCTGTGGTACCAGGCACATCACCACCCTCTCCCACCTTGGCTGCCCCCCAAGCCCATCATGCAATCCTAACAAAACCCCACAATGCCTTATCCCCAGTTACACATGAGATTAATAATGGTTACGATTAACAATGGCTAAAGCAATAGATGGTAATGATGCCGATGCTCATATAATTACTGTGTGCCCAGCACTGGGCTAAGCACGCAATCTCAGTATAATACTCACAGTCACCTCATGAGATAGGCCCGATTCTCCCCACTTGACAGATGAGAAACTGAAGTTCAGAACTGTGAATAGGTTGTTGGAAGTCACTGGTAGTAAGTTGGAAAACCTGGATTTGAATCAAGTTCCATTTCACGTCAGGGCTCTTTATCAGTGTGTTCAGCTGCCCAGGCAGCCAGAAAAAAGAGAGGGGCAGCTAAGTCAAACCGAATGAAGTGGCTGGGCAGGAAGGGCTGCCTGGCAGAGATGATTCCAGAGCTGAATTTTCATGCACCAGCAGGACTTGAGCAAATGAACGGGGAAAGGTATTCTAGGCACAGAGGCATGGAACAGTGTGATGTCCTTGGGGAACTGCAAGTAGTTCAGTATAGCTGGAGCAGAAGTGTTATATTAGGGGATGGGAACTGGGCTGAGAGGGGCTGACCGGTAAACTGGGGCAAATCATGACAGGTGTGTTGTGAAGCACCTGCATTAAACAAGGTCACCCTGATGGCAACAGAAGGCCATGAAATCACTTCGGAGTTGATGCGACAGGATCAGATATATGTTTGGGGCAAGAATTCCTGCAGCAGTGGGAGGCTGGACCACAGGAAAGGAGTGGGGGAAGGTGGGGGGAGTTGTCAAACGGGAAGCAGGGAGAATACATTCATATATGTTAAAAATGGCAAGGGTAAAAATCAAGGCAGGAATTCCCAAAAGGGGCTTTACATGTTCCTCTTAGAGAACTCTAGGCTGAATGTTGTTTACTTACAGTTTCAATTTAAGTACTAAATATGAGAAAATGATATAAATCGTAAAATATAAATAAAATACATGCTATTAATATGTTAACATATTTAAATAAATCAGATAAATATATGTATTATATATTAAATATATTGTATAATACAATCTATAATTACTATATTATATATTAAATTATACTCTAATAGTGTATATGCATATATTATAATGTCACAATATAAGTATATATTGTACAAATATCAATATACTATATGTAAAATATATGTATATGTAATTGCATATTATATATTACACATTATATTATCACAATATAGTATACAATATAGTATATAACACGGTATCATATAACTATAAAATAGTAATTAAATGTAAATATAGCAGAGATTGTAGGAAGACCTGGGAAAAGTTTAAGCTCAGAAACAGACAGCTAAGGCATTTAAGAATGTGACCAGGGAGCAGAAGAAATGCACAGGCCAGGAAGTATCTGTAGGACCCGATGGCTCTGCTGCGGGTGAGGAGTGAAGCGGGGAGATGAGTGGGAGAGGGGCACGAGCAAGCTTCCTCCGCGGGGCCCTGGAAGGCAGGGAGCCCTCTGCTAAGAGAGCTCAGGTAAGAGGGCAAGGAGGCCTGCGGGGAGCTAAGGGCCTGTGGGACTTCCAAGGGGAGCTGTCCAGGAGGCGGCGGAGAGTGAGTGGAGAAGATAATCCACGTAAACTGTAACTTTAATCACTAGGAACAGAAATAAGCAATTTAATAAATTACACATGCAGCCAGAATTCTAAACCTAAAGAAAAAAAAACTAACACTCTTTACTACTTACCAACTTAATTTGTGATTTTTTTTTATGGTAAGTTACGGAATTAGAGAATAGTAAAGTATAAAACCCTTTTTTCAAAATATGAAACAAATGAGCCTCCCTTCCTGACTGAGGCCAGCTGCCCCAACGGTGTCATGAGACTGTAAACCACCCCCAGGTTAATTTTCCCGAGACTAAGTTACAGAACGCCAAGGGTCAGGCAGGACCAGCCTCTCATCACTGGCCTCCACCAGAAAAGACTTGGAGCCCCAAGGTTCCTGCTTAGACTCCGGATGAGAGGAGTTCCTGCTATAGCCATTCTACTCACACGTGATGACAAAAGTCTAATTCCAACATTCCGTTTCTTCTCAGATGCAGGAGTGCAAGCTCCTACAGGGAGACCGAGGATTTGGGTCATAGCAGAGACCTTGCCCCTAAAGAAATGTGCATTCCCCAGGCTGTGAGCAGGTCTGCCTGAACCTCTACTTACCACACCCCGTAATAAGACTGAAACTGGAGCACAGGATAAAATGACTTTCCATGCAAAGGCAGAAGAAGCACTTCGGTGCGCCAACCTGGTCTCTAACTCAAAGGTCAGCGAACTTTTCAGTAAAGGAGCAGAGTAAAAAACTCCTGGCTTTGCAGGCCAAGTGGTCTCTGTTGAAACTATAGTAGCGTAACAGCAGTAAGAGACAATATGTAAACAAACAGACAAGGCAGTGTTCCAGTATAACTTTATTTGTAAAAACAGGAAGGCTGGATTTGCCCAGGGGACCAGATATGGCCTGTGGGCTATAGTTTGCCACCCTTTTGCTCTGAGCAAGTATTTGTCTTGCCTGACCTATTTCCCTCTCTCCAGAACTTGGCTCAGATACCTTGAAATGTAATGCAGTATTACCCTCCACCTCCCTGCCTTGGTCCTTCTGGATTCGAGGCTCTCGTCCCCTGCTAGGGCTACAGCATTTACTTATTAGTAATAATGAGGAAAGAGTAATAATAGGAGTTAACATTTACTGCATGTGCCATTTACAATGTGCCAGGTATCACGCTAGGGCCTTCATAAACATCGTCTCACCGAATCCTCCAAACAATCTAATGAGACAGGTGTAATCATCACCTCCACCGCGCTGATAAAGAGTATGAGGCTGAGCGGGGTACAACTTTCTTCTCATGGTTACCAAAGTGAAGTTGAGTTCCAACCCCAATCCGTCTGGATCCCGGGCCAGAGTTCTTAACTGTCTCCTGGCTGCTTCCCAGAAGCACAGGTGGCTGTCCCGGTAGAAGGTGTCTGTCCAACCACTTGTCCTACCCTGCCCTCTGGGGGGCTAGTCTTTGTGCTGCCACCCATACGCTGCTGGACAGTGACAGGCCTCTCCAGGCGGCATCCGCTGCCTCCAGGCGGTAGCTCTTCTACTCTTCTCAAAGTTTTAGCATTCAGCATAAATACGAGTGCTAAATACCATCCACCACGACCAGAAAATGTTATGTTTATATCTGTTCTCCCTCCAACGAGGGTGACGCACCAATAAGAGAGCTGCAAGGATCCTCAACTTGTCTCTTAGGATCAGAGTCAGCGAGGGAGTCCTGACTTGGCTGGAAATCTCAGAACACAGCATGTGTTTCCCCAGAACACTCCCAAGTGAAAAGGCTTGGGGTGTTGAGAGCAACGGGCTATGTAAACACACCCAGCGGGAGCCTCACAGATTGCTGGGTAGGGAGAGCCCTCCTTAGAAGACAGGATCCAGTAACAGGCAAATTTAAAACAAATTCAATGACATGATTTTAAAATCCTGCTCTCACCTTCCTGGTAAAGAGGATCGGATTTGTAGCGCTTCATTGTAATTTCCCCCATCCTGTTTAAGAAAAGAGAGTAAAAATGGATTGCTTTGATCCCGCTGTAATGGTACAGGCCATCGTTATACCAACAGAGGAGAGAGGAAATGAGAGCAAATTAACGAAAATTCGTATTCAGCCTGGGAGTGCAGCTAGAGTACACGTCACCTTGGTATCTGAGCTCATCGCCTCTACCCCTCCAGCCTCCCAATCCTATTTCCTTGCCTTTGCTGAACTGGTTCCCACATGGCAGCATGACATAATTCAGGTCTTGAAGATGAGCCTTCAGCCCACCCTCCATCCCACTGATCATCTTGCCATGTACATTCCTACACAGTGGTGGCAAAAAGACCTGTTGTTGCTGAGCAAATGGTGCAGACAAACGCTCACCCACTGATTATGCTCAACCGATGTGTGGTTTCTGCACAGGATGTTCTGACATGGGCTTGTGGGACCAAGTCCTTAACATGTGTCCTCTTCTGTGGTTGGTTGTAAAAAAATGCAACGAGACACGCTTGATTGATAAATTATTTCAAAGTAGCTGCCACCGAAGCAATATATGTACACAGTATCAGACTAAGCGAGACAGGGAACGTGACTGCCTGTGGGCTGGATCTCCATCCCCTGATGTAAGTAAGGCACACCCAAGGGACGCATTCTGAGACGGGAAGCAGAACATGGCCAAAATGCAACAACTGAAAAATGGGGATTGCTGTCAAAAAGGATAAGGGAGGTTGTGTAAGTTAGATGTCCTGATGGGGGCGGGGCGGGGGGGGCACGGGGAGAACACAGATTGAGGTTTATTTTTTAAACGATGTAAAAAACCTATACAAGCCAATGCATTCCAAATCAAGGACATGTTTTTTAAAAACACTTTTCATCCCTAAATACAGTGTTGCTGCTTTTTTTTCCCCCTCCAAAATAAACATATTGGATAGTTTCCTTTGTATCACTACTGCTTAATTTTTGAAAGTCTGACCAAATGGATTTTCATTAAGTATCCTCTTTGATATTGACAGATAGGAACAAATAATGAGGTTCTTGGCTAATGGAAAAAGTACAATCCTATTCAAAATATTTTTTCAAAAACAGCATTAAAAATTGCAATATTACCCACCAGCTTAGGCAGCAAACTAAATTAAACTAATAGCATATTTAACTAAATAAATATATCTCAAGCTATTCTCACTTCCAAAGACAGACATAAAAACATTTTCTAAGGGTGGGAGGATTCACCAAAATAAATATTGACCTACGACAAGTTTCTAAAAGTCAAGACAGTCTTAAATTTTCATAATTAAACCCACATAAACTGAACTGTTGTCTGCCAGTAGCTTTGGCTGCATATATGTCTAGAAGTATGAGATATACCTTTAAGAAAACAAGAGGTGACTGTTACGAATTGTACAGCCATCGCTTTTTAAAAAATATTTTTTTTATTTATTTTTAGAGAGAGGTGAAAGGAGGAACAAAAAAGAGAGGGGCAGAAACATGGATTGGTTGGCTCTTACACACCCCCAACCAGGGATCTGACCCGCAACCCAGGCGTGGGCCCTGACCAGAATCGACTGGTGACCCTTCGGTTTGCAGGAAAATGCCCAGCACTGAGCCCACCGATAGGGCAGCCACCCCTTTTATGTCATTTATGCATGCGACTGCAATAAATATTCCGCCCGATTATTATTTTCAATATTTTAAATTACCCATGACCTTAAAAATAAGTCCAATACTAGGATATAATTTCCTTTAGCAACTCAACAACAACAAAAAGTAGGCAGTTAAAAATATCAGTACCCATGTATTTTTTAACTCTCATCACAGTAGATACTATTCTCAGAAAAGCACTATCCAAGGTCAAAACCAAGAGGAGTACGCTGTAGTGCTCCCCCAAATTTAGTATGTTTCTGTCAAAACTAACCTCTAGCCCTGGTTGGTGTGGCTCAGTGGATTAAGTGCCAGCCTGTGAACCAAATGGTTACTGGTTCAATTCCCAGTCAGGGCACATGCCTTGGGGTTGTGGGCCAGGTCCCCAGTAGGAGGCTTGAGAGACAACCACATATTGATGTTTCTCTCCCTCCCTTCCCCTCTCTAAAAATAAATACATAAAATCTAAAAATAATAAAATAAAACATTGAACCTTATAAAAAATAACAACAACAACCAAAAAAAACTACCTCTAAATACTGCATAAAATTTCCTTGGAAGACCAAAACTCCCTGATAGAAAGAAGACTACCTCAGTGACCAAAGAATAGAGGCTACATGTCCAAATTTCAACAGTCATATTACTTGAAAACAACTCCATCCTAATACCTATTGCTTGTCCACAGCCATTATAGACAAGTACTCATGCATAATTGGGTAAAAATGCTCAGAATAGTAAAGAGTACAAAGGAAAAATTATTGATGTAGAGTACTGGCTATTAAAATTTGTCTACATGGTTCAGTTCAAAGTTTGTAATGTCTGACCCCCAATGTATTTTATAAACTTGCAAAGCCAAGTCCAAAACTCACACAACAATAACATTGTTCAAAAGTAGAGACTGGCATAGTACAGACTCAACAAGTGACTATTTGAAATTAAACAAAAGAGAAGAGGCAAGCTCTCCATAAAAAGTAAATCCAATCACTGTACCATGAATATTTTCAGATATTGCTTGTCATGTTTGCACATAAAAATTCTTCTCAATTCTTTCAGACCTGTACTTCAAGCACTATGGTTGAGGGTGGTGGCATATGAAAAAAAAACAACTCTCACCATACATAAACCCAGTCCAGAAAAGGAAGAAAAAGAGATTTTTATTTAAATAGCCTATAGACCTACAATGAATACTGACAGAAATGCTGTCAATAACAGTCCTTAATACATATGTCTTTGGCTGTTTACTATCTCTTAGCCTTTCAGCAGAGGTTTACTACCAGAATTTTCCATTATCCAAATTATTCCCTTTGCTTACACTTCAGAGTGCCTTGTTTAACTCTTTTAAGTCACCAGGGTCCTAATTAGTGATGAGGAAATGCTGTCAGCTGTGATCTGGATGCCTGAAGCCTTACTGCCAGCCCGAAGCCACACCCATGGCAGGTTTATAGGGGAGATGGCTATTCTGGTAAAAACTGTAAGTCGTAGCATTATAGTGCTCTAACGCTAGTTTACACACCCAAAACCTAACACCCAAAATGAACATTTACGTCCTCAGGTAGCCAACCTACCTAAAGGTAAATCTGAACTCGCTTAAAAAAAAAAATTGGCTATTCTTAATATAAATCAGTGTTTATTTTTTAAAAAACGAACACACACACACACACAGTCTAGATTAAGTTGTTAATAAACTAATGAACATTGTTCAAATGTCCACCGTTTTATTCTGTTTCCTCTCATAAGACTTGTAAAAAATATATATATCATTATTTCCCAAAGCCCAGAGAGACTGGGCTCCAATTCCTCCCCTTTCATCCCAACAAATCCCAAAATAGCTAAAAATAACTAGCAGCTGACACCTACCCGACCGCCGCCACATGCAGGCAGTGTTCTAGGTCCATTATATATACTATGTACATGTGTGTGTATGTGTATATACACACATGTGAGTGTATATATAAACTTTCACTTATATATACATATTGAGTGTGTGTATATGAGTGCATGTGTGTACACACACACTCTCTCAGTCCTCATAGCAACCCCATGAGCGGGGTACTCTATATTTCCCATTACATAGATAAGGAAACTGAAGTACAGAGAGATTAAGTAACTCGCCCAAGGTCATACAGCTAATTAGCGGCAGAGATGGAATGAGCCCAGACCACTGGCTCAAGGGGCAGTGCATGAAGCCACAAGGCTGTGTGGCAAAAAACAGAAAACAGCCCAAGGGAGAGTCTGATTGCTTTGCTCAGCAGGTAAGTTTGAAGAGAAACATGTCAGAAATTATAGTTCTTACAGCTTCTGTAATAAGGATTGGGAACGTTTGGGGACAAAGTTACCTTCCCAAACTGCTTTCGTACTTTGTCTACATAAGCTTTAACTATTAAAAAGGGATATTCTTTTATGAACCTGGTTAGTCAATACTGAGAAACCAAGATCATGGAGAAACAGAAAGGTAGAGAAGACTGGAGCAGTGAATTCCCAGATATATAAAGTACTCAAAATACTAACCAGTAAATTGGACTTAGGAACTGCAAACACACACGCACACACACACCCCAGTTATTTAACAAACTGGTCAATAAGTACTTTAAAAATGAAAGGATTGATATAAACTTTTGGGAGGAAAACTTGAAAAACTATTAATTTGTCTTAAATAATATAATTTAACTCAGGCATTTCTAGTTTGGCAATTTATCCTTAGGAAATCATCAAAGATGCCACAAAAGTTTATCTGGAATAGTAGTCACTATAAAAATAATTTTAAATAGGTCCTTTCTAATTTTCTTAAGGGTCCAAAAATAAGGAAAAGGATTAAACTGATTAAATCTAGATGATGGGGAAAAATGGAGTCTAGTAAGAATGTTTAATGGCATGAGGAAATTAATAGAAAGTTACATGAAAAGAATAACAAATTTCTTATATAGATATATAGCAAATACCATGACCATCTATTTTATATGAAAACATTATAACAAGTAATAATTACCTCTGGGTGGTGAGATTAAACTAACATATTCTTTTTCATGTTTTCTATGTTTTATAAATTTTCCAACTTGAACAGTTATTAAATTTATAATTTAGTGAGAAAAAGAAAATTTTTAAGAGAAAAGGCATTTGGTCATAAAGCCCAAATTGTATCACCTTTGTTTCCTTCTTAGATGTCATTAATAGATCATGCGACTGCCCTTCGCAGAGAAGACGTGGATTTAAGCAAAGGATAGAGTCCTCAGGACACTACTGTGAGCCATGTGGGCTCGCTAATAGTCAGGGTTCCTGGAGTTGTTGTTGCTTAAAAGGTTGTACCAAGTATCATGGACAAGCAGACGGCAACAACAAAAAAAGGTCCCACTGCTGAGTTCGGACTGTGGCTGACACGCGCCATCAGCATGGGTTCCCAAGGTCCACGTTCCAAACTCATGGCTAATGTAAAGCTAGGAAGAAGAGTTAAATGTGTCAATAGCAGATGTGCAAACCAGGTGACAGACGCTAATATTGACCATGTTTCTGGACCAGAATTTAACACTAATTTGAAAACTTGGGTCTTGCCAATTACCTAGCCAGTCCACACATAGCATTTTTCAAAGCTAAAAATTGTCAAAAAACATTGAAGTCAGGATTCAAATAATTCTAACTGGATGAAACGTTGGCCTGGAACCAAGATGCTATTTAACAAGGCTAATAAATGTAAAACAAACATTCAGGTCAATTACAATCTTACAAGTGTTATTTGGCAACCGTTCCTGTGAAGCAATGGCCATTTTAGACTAGTAACGGTCAATATCCAGGGGCATTTTTGATGAAGGGAGGTAACAACCACACTGGCATATCTTGTCTGAAAATATTGGGTACATTTCTGACCTTCTTATTTAAAGAGGGAATTCAACAAAACAGGCTAAGCCCAGGAAATGTGATCAGGTACATTCCAAGTCTGATCAGGAATATTCAAAGAAACTGGAGCTATTTAATTAGGAAGATATTTAAAGGGACTTACCCAATGTTTAAATGTTTGCTCTGTGATTCTGTGAAAGGGGGAATCAATTTTTTTTCTATTACACTGGAAATTACAGTCTGTCCTCTTTCCCTGTCACTCGACTGAAATGGCTCATCAAGGTCAGCAATGACCTTCAAGTTGTGAACTCAAAAGGCACTTCTCTACCCCATATTCACAGATGCCACAGCAGTCTATACACAGCACTGTGCCTCCTTACAACACTCCCATCTCCACCTCGGGGACAATTCACTCTTATCTCTTCTTCCTAGTTCTTCCTTTACTCACCCTCTAGATGTCGGAGGTTGATTGACTGCCGACCTTCCTCTCATCTTTCTATTCTCGCTCAGTGAGTCGATTCATTCCTGTGGGTTTAAATAGTCTCTTTGCTGATTACTCCCAAATTTAAATTTCTACCACAGACCTTTCCTCTGAACTCTAGATTCTCTTGTATAACCAGAAGCATTTCAAATGTATTATGCCAAAACATTTCTGATTCCACGTCCTACTCTTCGAGTCTTCCCCTCCTGGCACCATACACTGAGATGCTCCAACCAGAACCCTGGGGATGATCTTTGCATAGTCCCCCTGCCCTCATTCGCCACATCCAATCCACCAGGAAGTCCATTCTAGCTCCAATATAGATCTCAAATCAGACCCCTCTCCTCACCTCCACTGCTTCTACCTAAGTCAGGTAGGTGATCATCATCTTTCACTATGACATGACCTGCCAAGGTCCTCCTAATGGTATCCAGGCCAATCTCCTCAGAACATCAACAAAAAGGTCTGTTTAAACATAAGTTGGACAGTGACTCCCTCACACTTCAAACGTTTCAATGAGCTCCCCACTGAACCTTCAGCACAAATCCAAAATTCCTTACCACGCCCTAAGACCCTTCACTATCAGAGCCCTGCAACCCCTCCCACCCCATCCAGGACTATTCTCCCAGCGTGGGCCACACTGGTTTGCTCTCATGTGTTTCAGTGCAGCAAATTCCTTTCAGTCTCCAGGCCTTTGCACAGGTTGTTCCCACAGAGTTCACTGCATTGGCTACTTCTTTTCCTTTAGGTCTCAGTTTAAAAGTCATTTCCTTAGTGCAGTTCTGATCATCAACCTCACACCCCCAATTATTTTCTGTCTCAGTCCTTTATACTCCCTTCATGGCACTTACCACAACTTCAAAGGGTTTTGTTTCTTTAATTTTTGTTTCACTCCTTAACCTCACCTGCTTGGAATATCAGTTGCAAGAGGGAAAGGCCTTTACTGCCTTAGCCCCATTATATTTGCAGAGCTCAAAAGCTTTTTAGACTTTGCCCCAACATAAGCAAAATGTTCCTAAAAATAAGAGCTGTCCGGCAGTGGGGCCGCCTTGTACAGGTGATCATCGTGGAGAGAGAGGGTTCAAGCAGAAAGTGGGTGACCACTTCTATCAAAGGTGACATAAAGGGAGTTCCCATCCTGGATGGAAGACTGGGCCAGATAACAATTCGATTCCCTTCCGTGAACTTTCTAGTTTTACAAATAGAATACTCAGGGAATTTCAGGCTAAGAATATATTTTTAAAGTAGCAAACATCATATTACTTCCTCATGAGCAAAAAATTCTCTCTAAAATGGCCCCATTAAACAACCTTCTTCCCTGAACAAAAGTAATTCCCCTAAAGTTAAACCAGTGCAGGTTCCCTCTGTGCACCCTGCCAGGTGTGGTTTGGGGCAATGACAGCCCAGAGTGCCCTTCCTGCCGAGCTCCACGAAACGTGGCCCAGAAACAAGTTGGCAGAGCCAGCAAACCCACTTGCGGTAAACCTGAAGTTCCACCCTTCATTCATTTGTGATGCTGCTCTGTAAACACGCCAGGATCGTTTTATTTAGCGGCACACCCATTAATAATGCAGAGATCTTTACACAAGCAGGCGGAGAAAATTAGTCCTGAGTGATTTCGCTACGACAGTGTATACACAAATTCACAGGGACTGTGAGTCTCATTACAACGAGTGTAGAAGCTGCTGGCAACATAGATTCGGTGGCGGAGCTGACCACCGCACACAAAGCACTGCAGGCACATTTTCCACCTGTCTGTCCTTTGGAGACTTACAGGCCCCCAGTCCTTCTCATCTACCTCAAAGACATAGCAGAGACCTACAGACCAATCTAAGCTCATTCCTTCTAAATGCTTTTGTCGCTTCCTTCATCTTCATCAACCTGCTCCACATTTTTTAAAGTAAAAAAAATTTTAAACATGTGACAAATATTTGCTTCTGATGGCAACTTTACAATGATTATTGAATTTATCAGACTAGACATTATACCACTAGATATTATGAAATACTGAAAATAAACCTCTGAGGCTATGAACTTTGCCCTTAAATAATTTACCTCCAAAATTTTTTTCAGGAATGTAGTGAACATTTTAGGCTTTAAAAGCCAAAGATATTTAAAATTCCTTGGTGTATATCCAGGGTTAGCCGTGCTGTGGAGGAACATGTGTGGGGAGCTAGGAATGTCAACTGGGAGCCTTTCTGAAGGGCTGGTGGGAAATGCTTTTCCATTTAAAACTCAAACTCCCTTTGGTTCAGCAATCTGCCTACTGGATATTTAATATATGTATATACTCTAATCACATTAAAATAAGGATACAAAAGTATTCATATTTAGCATTCCTTATAGTAGCAAACACCTAGAGAACTCACAGAGCCTATCAGTAAACCACAGTACATTCATAAAATGGGACAGGATGCTGCTGTTACAAAAGGATGCTACAGATCTCTGTGTGCTGAAGAAGAACACCTTCAAGTAATTTTATGAAATAAAAGCAAGTTGTCTCTCAACACACCTAAGTGTTCATTCTCGAAAATGCTGGAAGCATACCTGAGAAACTTAAACATGGTTGTCACTGAGAAACACGACTAAGAGTATATAGACTGTGACTACCACATTTATTTTAAACTCTTCTGTGCTGCTTATTTCTGCTACATGTATATCCGTTGCCAACCACCACAAGGCCAGCCATGGCACCCATTAAGTGGGTGCTTGGCCAAGCTTCCAGAACCAGGCCAGGCACCTTCGGAGGCTGCTGAGGCCCCTGCCCTCGCTCACTCGATCCTCCTTTGTGTGGCCTAGATGATGAGCAAAGAGAAATTTTATATCTGTTCTTCCAGTTTTAGGTCTATATCATTCATTTCTGAAAATCTACCCTGAAAGAGAATGAGTAGAGTTATTCTACTGTGAAAGAGACCAAAGGGAAATCAGTGTTTCCTCTAATGCTATTTATTATGTAAAAAACACAATCGAAGAAAAATGTTTTCAACTTTAAAGTACGGTACCTGCCATTCTTTTAAATCCTTTGAGAATCAGAAAGATCAGACTGCAAGGAGCTTTCCCTCCCAACCTAGAATCTTGTGCATTTGCCTATCTCAGAACACTAAGCAACGCTTTCAACTAAAACTGCTTCCCCAAGAGAAATCATAGTACGTTAAAGTTGAAAAGATAAAGTGAAATCTACAAATTTTTTCATGTTGAAAATCTTAAAGACTATATGAACTTTGCTCTGTATTTATTCCATTGAAGAAATACTTCCTACCCCATAGGGCAGATGGGGGTGGGGGAGAAAAAAAGAAAAGTCACAGGAAAGCATGCTTCTGTTTTTTCCCCCTATTATTTGACCCAAGTCTTGAGGTAGAGGGACTAATTAGTTAGTATCAAGTAGTATTAACTAACTTTCCAAGTTTTATAAAAGAAATCCCATTTATCGTACTTTTCCTTTGTCAGAAGGTTGTAATACATAGGCATTTACCTAAGTGGTTTTATTTATACATCATTCATTTTGGAGGGGCTTTATTAATGAATGTAAAAGTAAGGTCATATATCTGTTTGAAAAAGTCTAATATCTTCTTAGCTGAAAACTTTGCCCACTAAATCTGATTTTACATAAGCATTCTGACAAAAAATAATAATTTTTTCATTTTTGTTCGGAGGGGTGTAAAAGTAATTAGTTGAATGAGCAAGAGACAGCCTGGTGCATTGAGCTGTCTGTGGTACTGAAAAACGACACCAAACTGAAATGTACTGAGCTCTGTTCTTACAAAGCCTCCCCCATTACACTATATTAATTCACACACTTCCTTCCATGACTCACCTGAACCATCTTATTTTGCCAGAGTGTGTATAAACATTTTACAAAAGGTCACAGTGACTTGCTTTCCAAGGTTCTCTTTGGAAATGTCAGGGCCTCCCGATGCTTTGTTAATCAATTCTGGTACACAGAGCCAGAACTGGCTATGACACTTACTTGTCCTGAATGCAGTGGGAGATCATATCATGTACCAGAAACCCACACTAGCCAGCTCTTGCTATCTAATCATCATAATGATATGCTAAAAAGGAAAAAAAACGTCATTTTAGACTACATGCTACACAAAAGGACATGCTCTCAGTGGCAGGGTAACCCCTGCATTTAGTTCCTTAACTCAAAGCTAATCAATATATTGGGGATTCTTACTAGCGAACTGAGGCTGCCTATCTACTGAAGACTTATGGGAGAAATACACTTTGTAGCCGTGACATCAGAAGTAAAAAATAATCCTATGCACTTGAGTTCATTCAGCTTCAGAGTGACGCATTTCGGCAGTACCTCTGACTTTATTCTCTGTATCGATTAGAACATTACTCAAAAGGAAAAAAAAAATTGGGACAACTGTAATAGAATAAGCAATTTTAAAAAATACTTTATTTCCAAAAAACTTTAGAATATTCCTACTTTTTTTCTGGTTCTTGACTTTTAGCTCAGAACTTCTACATTCATTTAGTCTTTTCCCATTTTTTTTAAGCACTTCAGGTGAGAATTTAGAGCTTCAGTTTGAGGAAGAAATGCCTCTAGATCAAAGATTTTCAACTGGTGCGCCACAAGAAATTTAAAAACATTCAATACCTGACTGTTTAGTAAGGAGCACTGACCTCTTTTCACTTAGACCATCAAATTGTAAAAATGACAACAGTCAACACAGCTATAGTTGTCCAGTGTAAATGAATCAGAATTATACCTATATTTTTTGTCACATTGGAAAAAAATATGGTTTGGTGTGCCACAGAATTTTAGCAATTAGTTTATGTGTGTCATGAGATAGATGAAAAAGGGTGAAAATTGCTGCTCTAGATAAAATTATGAGTGCAAAATCTACATTCAAAACAACTAAACGATATTACCCAGGCATGCATTTTTAAATTATGTTAAGTGTGATTTGTTGAACAGAAACCACATAGCATATAAAGTAAACCCAATTTTTAAAACCTAACATTCTGTAATGTTTATATTACTCCAACAGTAGAGAAGTTTGCTATGCTTATCCACAGCCTCATTTTTCTCACCCACAGCTATATGTGCTCCAATCGATACATCTACGCATTTGTGCAATGGAAGCCGTCCTCTAAATTAGTCAGTGAGTGCAACTCTTTCAAGTGTGACATAATCTGTAGAAATATGATTTCCTATATTTTATTACTTTCTGTAAGTTTCAAAGAGTTCTAACGCAGTATCAAATATTTTTACAACGTGCAATTAACATTTGGCAGCTCCTCTCAGACTTCTATGTTATTTCCAAAATATCTCAATACTTTCTAAAAATTCAGTGTTTTTAGGAAGTTTTGATGCTTCATCAAATTTCCTCCCTCATGAATGCTCGCATAGATGCGTGCTTTTCAGAAGAAACAGGCAATAATACGAAAGCTGATGTTTAATTCAAAGAAAAAAAGAAAACAAACAGTGGTCTCTTTCCAGAGTCGATTAAATAATTAAGTAAAACCGCTCTTGTCTCCAAGCAAAAAAAAAAAAAAGTTACTTGATTTTTTAACATACCTCAAAATATTTTATATTAATCTTTTACGTTTAACCCTATTCATATACCAAGCTTTTGGACGAGAGAAGCCACAAAGGAATGTGCACATGTCAGGGCTGCTGGCAAGCAGTAGCAGAGCACAGCAGGACGCATCTGGACTCGAAGCTAAGGCGACAGCACCTGGTCACGCTCTGCACTGTCTAGCTGCACAAACCAGCAACTACGCGCCTCTTCCGACTTCAGGTTCCTCATCTGTAAACTGAGTCAAAGATCCTTAGACGCGTATTTTGTTCCTCCCAGCTCTGTCTACTCGTCAAGTCAAAATGAAAAGATACACTCATAATATTTTAGTTACATTTCAGTATCACTTCAAAATGTTTCAATCTCTCACAGGCGAGTTATCATTAATTAGTACCTAATTAAAGGCAGACCTATATAAATTATTCAGTCTTAGAGAGTTCAAATGCGTGTTATGCCTGGTTTTGCCAGTGCAGTCTTATTACTTACCTCTAAATATTCTCTTTCTAACTCTCATTCTCTAACCTCGTTCCTTCAAAATCACACTTTTCAAAGTTTTTGCAAATTTGAAAGCAAAATGAAGTTATTTCTCCCTCCTCATTTGGGTTCATGGCATTTTTATTTTGTTTGGGCAACAGTTAAAATTGGTTTCTTCTATATTTAGTATATTTTTGCTAATTACTAACGTAAATTTAACTTAACTTATAATTAATGCTAAATTCCTTAAATGGCAAGGTCTATATAATGTTTTAAATTATCACTCCTAAAGGAAAGCAATTTAAATTTAAGGTTTTAATAGTTCTACCAAATGTCTAACAACTGTTCCAAAAATATCAGAAAATACTTATTAGGTGTCAATTCTACACTGGAAAATCCCAGTCGTTCTCAATTTTTGAAAACTCTAGCTATTTTAATTCACAAACCTTAAATTTCTTTGACTGAAGCCTACAGCAAAGTGAACAACTCAAAATACGACCCATGAATTTTGTACAGAGGATTCTGAAATTGTCAGTAACAGCCAAATCCAACAATAGAGCTCCTGGCTGCATTTAAAACATTTTCCTAACAAGACCTCTCACAAGGGCAGTAGCCTTTGCTCTTGAATGACATTTTTAAAAAATGATGTAATGCTTGCAGCTAACAATCTACCAAATACCATATATATAGAACTTGTATTCAAAACTTACAACAATTATTTTTTAATGAGAGGGGATACAGAAAGGGTTAGAGCTTTTGTCGTGTCTTATTTATATACATTAGCTAGGAATATCACCAGCCTATTTTCTTCCCTAAACTACATTATAGAAAATGATACCAATGGACACAATCTTCCATAACGAGGTGCCCACTAGGAAGAGGTGGTGACAAACAAGAATACACGTTTACCCTACAGATTATAAGGCTAGTACATAACTGGCCTTAAGGGAGGCAAGTACAATGTGGATCTACCTGAACGATAGGGGGAAATCCGAAGGGTTTAATAAATACATCCCAGGAATGACTGAGTGTTTACATGCTGTGCTATTTTGTTTTTAACTTCTTGAAATAATAGGTCAGGTGCTAATGTAAGAACACAGCATGTGTCTTCTGTAACCTCAAGCAAGGACAAGAGGGCTTGGAAAAAGCTCTGCTGCTTTGAGCTTTTCCAGGCTGGTGGCATGACTCTGGGTCATTCATAAAGAGTAGAACCTAAGTTACCTGTATTTCCCTGGCGTGGTACACGATGATCAGACCGAGCAGAATGATCGTGGAGAGACTGATAAGGCATTTCAGAGCTAAGGAATACAGCGACGCCTGCAACACAGTCAGACAGAAGCACTTTTAAGAAAGAAGCACTTTTAACCACCTAGGCCCCTGAGGGGTGGGGAGGTTGGGAGGGTCAGTCAGTCCCCCAGCGAGTGTGGCCTGAACTCCCAGCGAGGGTTGGGGGGCGAGGGGCTGTCTTGGCTCTGTGATCTGTCAGATCACTTGGCCTCAAAGGAAAACCAGAGGATAGGAGAGAGGGGAAGGCCGGTGACCAGGCAGCCAGGCAGCGGGATCTCGCCATCGCAGACCCAAGTGCAGCTCCTAGCTCTGGAAACCGAAGAGAAGTTAGTTATTCCTAAGTTCAAGCGCTCCGGGGTGAAAGGGGCCTCCTAAATCCCCAGCTCCTAAATCCCCATGCTTTCCCCACCGATTCCTGGAACCACTTAGTTAATCTACTCAAAAGCGCTGGGCACTCGCTGCCTCCAGAACTTTGCGCGCCGAAAGGCTTGCTCTCCAGAGTTGCCTCAAGGATTAAGCGTGCCCATCTGAGCCATGCTTGTCGTCTCAGCGGGCACCTCCAATCGTGCCGGGAAAGCTCGTAACTGACAGGCAATGAGTTCTCACTAGTGCCAATCCCAACCACCCGACATCCCACTCTGCGGCCTTGGAAGGGCGGGCAGAGGTTCGAGTGCCTACCTTGTCGTAGGCGCCCCACGACAGCTCGGTCTCGATGACCATAACCACGATACCGAACATGCCGAAGATGAGCGCGTAGTCGCTGAGACGCTTGCGCTTCTCGAACAGGGCGCGCCGGTGGCCCAGCTTGTAGCCGATGTTCTGGTTCTTCTTTTTGCTAGACTTGGTGCCACTGCTGCTGCCGTGCCCGCTGCCGCCGCCGCCGCCGCCGCCTCCGGTGCTCCCGCCGCCGCCGGTTCCATAGAGCGCCAGGTTATTGGAGTTGTTGTGCTCCGGCTTTGACACCACGATCTCCGGGGCTGAGGACGAAGCGGCGGCGGCGGCGGCGGCTGCAGACGGGGAGGACCCGCCGCCACCTCCTCCTAAGGACACGGGTGGCTGGAGGGGCTGTGCCTCTGAGTCCATCTCGTGCAGGTTCCGGCGGGACGCGCTCAAGTTGCTCAGCGGCCGCATGACGCCCCCGTTGTACCTGCAGCTGCTCATGGCTATTTCGGTGAAGGGGTTGCTCTCGCGGCGTGCCTGGGGCTGATGGTGCTGGTGGTGCGCCGGGTGCGGGTGGTGGTGGTGGTGCGAGAGCGGGGGCCCGGAGCCCAGACTGCCAAGGCTGCCCGTGGGGCTGGCGGCGGGCTGCAGGCTGTGGCACTGGTGGTACTGGGAGGCGGACGCCGGCTGCTGCGCGTACTGCTGCCGGAGCGCACTGGCATGGCTGGACGGAGTCAGCTCGCTCACATTGAGCTGGCTGCCCCGGCGCGACGAGCAGCAGCAGCAGCACGACGAGCCCGACAGCGGCGAGGAGGTGCGGGTCCGGAAGGCGCCGCCGGGCGAGGAGGTGCGGAGCAGCAGGGACAGGTTATCCCCCGCCCCCGCCCCCGCCACGGGGGCACCGGAGGAGGCGCAGCTGTTGCACCGGAGGCATGGGCTGCTGCCGCCGCTGCCCGGCTGCTGGTGCGCGAGGTGCGGGTGGTGATGTGAGTGCGGGAGGGGCGCGAAGGGCGGGCACGGCTTGTCCTGGCTCTGTTGCTGCTGCTGGCAATGCAGGTGTGAGGAGCGCGGCGGTGGCTGCTGCTCTGAGAAGAAGCCGCGCTGGAACTGCAATGAGGTTTCCATGTCAGGGCTGTTAAAGCTGCAGGGAGACCAGGCGGTGGTGCACCCTGCGCAATGCGTTATGGTCGGGAGCGGGGACTCCTGCTGCTGGTGCGAGGAAGGGCCCATGCCGGCTCCGGTAGAATCCAGGCGGCGAGTCCGATTGGTTGGGCGCACCAAAACAATGGGCATGACATCACCTGCGGGGACCAAGACTGAGTTTGCAGCGCGCGCGGCTTAGGGGAGCGTGTGTGTGAGAGAGGGAAAGATAGGGAGGGGTATCTGCAGGATGAAAACCCAAGGGTGCGCAGGACGAGGTGAGGACGAGGGTTCCACCTGCTGATTGGGAGCCCCTTTGAGCACCACTAAGGATAGGGAGCCCCCAAGCATTGCAGCCAGGCTGCAGAGGTAGGAGGAAAGACAGGGATGTCCCTCCCTCCCGGGCCGCCGCCCACCTAAGAACTGCCGGACGTGCACTCTAATCACCTGCGCCGGGTACTGCAGCACAGTAGGCAACCCAGCAATGGATCAAGCGCAGGGACAGTGCGGAACCAGAGCCACGCCGCCGCGGTGCACGCCTCGAAGGGCTGCGGAACAGCAGTAGCCTCGCTCCACGCCCACCTCTACTTAATTGTCCTGCGGATAGTGGGCAGCGGGCTGCCAGCCAAATAACTGTGAGGGACCCGCTTTGGAGAGAAAAAGTTTGGCGACTAGCTACACAAGTGCAGCAGGGTTTGGGGAGAACCCTGGGGCCTGAGCTTAGGTTTGGCCTCAATATCAGAGCGGGCTGCACCCAGGGATCTTCCTCCTCCGCTGGGCTCCAGCGCCCAGGAGCTGGGATTGTTTGCGCGGGGCTCTATCCCTAGTGCGCTGCGGCGCGGGTAGGGTTAACCGCTTAGGCACTCGGGCCGGGGGAGGATGGGGGCGGGGCCGGAGAAGGGGATCCCCGCCGACCGCGGGAGGAGCCCGCGCGGGCTTCCCGGGTCCCCCTGGCGGGGGCGGAGGGCTTTCCCAGCTACCGCTTGCTCACATTTGCGCCTTCGGAACATGAGGGGCTGGCGCCCCCGGCCGCCGGGTCCCGGGCTCCCGCGTTCAGGCCCTCTGGCCGCCTCAGTGGGAAGGTCCGTGGGTTTCTCCGGCTGTGGAGAGGCAACTTGCTCAAGGGTCTGGGGTCTGCTCTACGGTCGCAGGGCGCCAGCTCCTCCACCTCTGTTCCTCTTCGTCCTCCCCACCTGCAACACAGACACAAAGCAAAGGCAGGTCACGTAAACGCAAACACTGAGCATCTTCTTTGCCAAACCCTGACTGCAGCGGCGGGTGGGAGAGGGGCCTGGCACAGACTGATTCACATCGGTAGTCATAGCCTGGCTGAGAAATTACTAATAATGATCACTCGGGCTGAATAATAGCTACCCGAGGACAGGGTTGGATTTTTGCTAGAATTAGGTATACTAATTATTTTACTCCCCAACAAACCAATAAAAATTGCATTTTGTGTTTCACAAATTTCCTGTGATGCGTGCTTCTCTTAAGCGATGGACCAGCACAAAACAGTGGCGGACCCTTTCGAGGATTCTTTGTTACGGCTCGATCTTTAGTCTTCATCGTCTTTGTAACTTGAAATTCCCTTCTCCCCCAAAATGAAAGAAATCGGCCAGTCGAATATCTGTTTCCATTTTTAATTGTGATTGTAAAGAACGATTTTTATTATAGAGATTATTAGAATGAATTAGATACACCTAGAAATTTAGAGTGAAAGCCGATCACCCTCCTCGTTAGGTAATTGGAATTCTCAGCTGGATCCAATTTCCTGATATTCTACTCGGCAGCTGCCCTAAAGTTAACATACCAGGTACCGGCTCCAAGGGAGTATGTGTGTGTGTTTTCAATGCCATGGAGTGAAACATTCGGTTTAGGACGTGGGTAAAACCATTTTAATTTTTGTACATTCAAGTAAACACCTCCAGAAGAAAAAAGGTTTGCTTTTAGTTCCATAGTCCTCAATCTGACATATGAATACTGTCAGAACGTGCATTTCTCAATAGTCTTCGTCAAGAATAGAATTTGAATGGCTAAAAATCAGAGGCTGTGCTTTATCTCTATGATCTATTAGGATTTTGGCAGTTTAAGAAAACTTGTTTAGAATTATGAAGCTCATTGAATTTTTGGGGTGGCTGAGTAGGTATTGCATGAATTGTGTAGAGAGCAAGACTATTAAAAACAATTCTAATGAGTTATTTGGAATCACAATGAAAACTTTCACATTATCAGTTATTCACCTGGTGTGAAACAAAATCCAACTCAAACACAAAATCCGTCACATTTGTTTTCACTTTATAACAAATTATACAGCCACCATCTAAGGGGTTGATCTATGAAGCTGGTGGCGTGAACAAGTTTGATTCAGCTTTACAAGTCTAACACTTCAAAGGAGTGTTATCATGAAGACTAATTAGCTTTGCATAAATTTAGATGAAAAATTACATAGACCACCCCCAAATATACAATACTTGCTACCAGTATTATATTACATATAAAATTTTGAAATTAACAAAATATCTTAAGAAAAGTGGTGGCTGTACCCTCTGAGTCAAACCAACTTTCTCAATTAGCAAAGTCAAAGCTTCAAATAGAGGTTCCATAAACAAAGTAACAGAAAAATATTATATTGTTTTCCATGTACATCTCTATGCCTTACTATGGGATTACATGCAGTGCCATTAATCGTGTAGACACAAAGTGTTTACTGAGATTTATGTCAGTGATGTGTGGAGTTCCCACTGCTCACAAAGCGGGCTAAGGGGCAGGATGGGATACACAAGGTAAGAAAGGGATAGAGCTCTGTCCCACAGCTTGAAGAACTGTCAAAATACCAAAACTCAGATTAGCAATGCTTCTGCTTAGTCAATATTTTGAAAAAGCTCATGAAGTGAAATAATAATGTGAAATTTACTCTGATTGTAGGAAGAGAAGAGAAAGTCCATCAGATATTTATCATCTTTCTGTTTTAAGGAATAATCTGATCACACACTCAAAAAATCATCTTGCTAATAAACGTCTGTATTTGGAGAGTGTGATAACCCTCTATTGGTATGATGATGAAAAATCACAAACTGTCCCAACAATTTTATGTTTTTTTAAAAAAATTATTGGGGTGACATCGGTTAATAAAATTTCATAGGTTTCAGGTGTACAATTCTATAACGCATTATCTGTATATTGCATTGTGTGTTCGCCACCCCAAGTTAAGTCTCCTTCCATCACTATTTATTTTCCCTTTACCCTCTCCCATTTCCCCTGACACCCCTTTCCCTTTGGTAATCACCATACTTCACCACACTGTTGTCTACCTATGAGGTGTTTTTGTTTGTTTGTTTGTTTGGCTTTTTTCTTTTCTTTTTTCTTTTTTGCTTAATCCCCTCACCTGTTTCACCCACCCCCTCTGACAGTTGTCAGTCTGCTCTATCTATGAATCTGTTTCTATTTTGTTTGTTAGTTTCTTTTTCTTTTTTTTTTGTCTGAATCCTCCTGAATTTATTGTTTGGGGCATCTTACACTATTGCATTATGACATGGGCTCATTTAACAGGTTCTTATTTTCATCATTCTTTCCTTTATAAAATTAACAAAGGAACGTTAAGCTAAGACATAAACTTAAAAATATGTACATCATAATTTCACTTTTTTTCCTATATAGAATTGCAGAGATACATGTAACATTAAAGTTAAGCAATCAGAGCAAAGCAGACAATACTCTTCCATGTGGATAGAGCCTTGCACACAGTAGTTACCCATTGATATTTGTGAGAGTGAGGCGGGAAGGAGAGTGAGAGAGAATGAGGAAGGGCTGAGGGAAAGGTCACTGAACAATGGCCTACAGCCTCCAATGATAAGCTTTGGGAAAATTACCTTTGCTTCTCTTTCTGCCAGTTAAGATATATAAGTGCTGGACTTTCTCTAGTTTAACACCAGAGGTCCTACTCATCCATGAAATGCATTTCAAAACTAGGCAATTAAATACTTTTATTTCCACCAGTATAATTTTTGTGTTAAAATTGCCCCTTTTTTCCCTTGTATACTAAAGTAATTGCTTCCCCATATTTGTTGTGTTTAAAGTTGTAAATATGCAAATACACATACCATGCCCCCTCAGTACACACACACACACACACACACACACACACACACACACACACACACAC